>WBOK01000373.1:0-61892 GCA_009289805.1 Alternaria gansuensis | reverse complement strand
ACCCTCACCCTAACAACCCTAACCAAGCATCTCCACCCGGACCTTGCACGTATCAAAAAACCCACTCCTCCCTGTTGAAAAATTACAATACCTCAACAGTTCAACACGCAGTCAGCACCCACCCAACGCCCACCGATCAAGATCCGATGTATTCGAGACACCGATGAACGAAACAAGGGGGGGGGTGGGGGGTTAAGGGGACCCACATTGGCCTTCTTCCTTGCACACGTACCCGCAGAGCCTCAACGCCCCTTCCTCCGACCTCCTCCCCCCCCGATTGCAGCCGCTCGGATGTGAGTGAGCGAGGTGTCAGTGCCACATGGTCTCACGGGGGGATGTTCGGAATGGAGCGACGTAGCCCATACACGGTGGGTGTTTGATAGTCTCTTCAAGGTTTGAAGGTAAGGTAAGGGGCTTGTAAATGTCATGTCCACTTGTTCTAGCCTACCGTACACACACACACACACATATGAATAGATCACTCACTTGATGATGACAGGATAGTTTTTCAGCATGGACATGTGTGTGTATCTGGTTAGGTTGCGACTTTGACTATTTCAGGCCGGTGAAGTTAGCGCGCGCGCGCGAAGAGGTGGGTGGGTGGGTAGGATGGGTTCTTTCTTTCTCGAAGCAGCGCTAATGTAGGGTCTGGAAGGCGAGGAAGGAAGCATCGCATGGCGTCCGCGATTATTCTCGGGAGGGGGGTTTTTTTTTCTTCATATTAGATTTGTTCATAGCTAATGGTTTCATTTTATTTTCTCCGACGTCTTGTCTCTAGTCTTGAACTTTCCCCGAAATAGTAGTGCACTAGCATTCAACGCATGATATCAGAAACCCCCCTCCCCAAGCGAGAGGGGAACTAACTGAATTTAGGGGACGCCGATGTACGAAAATGCCAAACGACGGCCGCTTGCGTGGCGGTGAAAATGGGGCTCAACTGCCTGTAGTGTGGCTCAGATACTGGAGAGAGAGAGAGAGAGAGCCGGCTGGAGACAGACGACCAAGTTTATCCACACCTGCGCACTCACATGGCACACGTACATAACCGAGAAAGTCTGGAACTGCGACTTGCGGGAGCTAATTCATTTCGCGGTGGGTCTTTGCGTCGGGAATGTACGGGTTGAAGACTTCATAGTAGGGAAAATGGCATCCCTTCTCGTCCGCGCATTTGTGAGTATGCATGCCCAGACATGTGACAGACGTCGAGCAAGGGAGAAAAAAAAAAAAAAACTTCCTTGAACTGTGCGGATCTCATGTCTGATGTAACAGTGTACAGTGGTTTGGGTAGCAATGCAGGTACGCACCTCTGCCTCTCGTGAACTTGCGTGTCGGAGGAGCTCGGCAAGCACACACACACACAGACACGTGCGCGCTCGCGCAGCTTTGGCACGTGAAACTCCGTTCATGCGTGCCCATCACAAGCCAAAATGAATTGCCGACGTACTCGTCAGCTCAATCCAATAGCAACGGAAACCCTGCACGAATGCGCGTCGCCAGTTTTTTGCGACTGCCGAGAAAATACGGGATGGCGAAAAGGCCAGGTAGGCAGGTAGGTGTGTAAGACGTCAACACCATGATTTCTCTAGTTACGTCTTGTACAAAACCTCTATTTTGGGGGTGCGACAATGGCGAAAAAGATGGTAGCCAATGGACTGAGTCGAGTAGCCGGCGATGGCGCTCCACTCGCGGACTGTTGGGAGAAACATCAATGGTAGCAGTCATGGCCAAACCACGCCAGCCACGGGCTTGTCAGCTTTACGAGTGACGGACGAATTCTTATTTTTAAAATGCGAGCACCATGTCTCAAGTTCGGAGTTCTTTCAACCCCCGTTTTGTCTTGCGCCTTGGCCCGGGGTCTGCCAAATCAAGTACTCTTGAACCATGGACAATCTTGCTTGGGACTTGGGTACCTGCATGGATCCAGTATGTACGTCATAGATGCTCATTTCCCCCTGATGAAGCACCACGAGCACTAACTAGCAGGTTAAAGGACAATCCCATGCTGTAACAAATTCCGCACCCGGGATCAAGGATGGAAAGCAACTGACGCGAAAAAGGGGGGGGTTCCTTCGTGTCGAGGTGTAGGTTGTGTGGTTGGTGGGCAGGCTACCCTTGACACCTCGACACAGACTGGAAATGGCAACTTGCGACGTCCGGGGTTGCCAGTCTGGGGAAGGGCGACAACCCCGTTCCACAAGTTTCATCAGCACACCTGACGAGCCAAAACCTTCCGCTCCAAACTCTGTCATGTCACCAGTGCTTGGGCAGCCATTTCCTATTTCGATTAGCTAACCGCCATCGCCGTCTCGCGATTGTCCTTGCGGGGTAAGCGGCGTTTGTGGGGAAGCTAGACATCGTTCCGCCCAGCTAGTTCGCGTAGTCATGACAAGACGGCGGATTGGTGGGTAATAGCTTCCATTGAGCGGCTTTGTCGCCGACTGTTGCTGCTATGAGCCTTTCTCTGCTTTCTCCGGCGCATCTTGGTTGCTTTGGACGCGTGGCGGGCCGGCGAGCTACAAACTGGGAGATTATGAGGAACGGCAGTAAGGCTTGACACAAACTGATTCTGAGAAGTGCTTCGTGGGGCTTGCATCCGCCCAAAAGACCTGAGATAGCCGAAATTTCCCGACTGCCTCCCTCGGCAGTTGAGCTGACGTATGGTTAGTAGGCCCGTCCTTACTCCTCCGCAATAACGAGTCAACAGATTCTCCAAATCGCTCTAAGCCCATGAGGGTTGAGCAAGAGCGGCACCGCATGCAAAGAGCCTGTCGAGGCACGCACTATGCAAGCATGCGTCGCGTGGTAAAAAGCTGAAAGCAGCAAGCCCATGTCTGTAACGACGGCGGGGAAGACGCAGCCGCTGCAAGATCAGGGAGACAGCTGACCACGACAAACCCCCCAACCTTCTAGCAGATTCGAAGCAATGCAGGGACTGTAATGAAACAGCGAAGAGAAGAAATGAAAGGTATGGTAAACTTAATGGCGTTATGCTGTTTCCGGGACCGCCACCCGATAGTATGTTGATCCAGGGTCTGGGGGGCTACTATTCAAAGTTTGGTTCTACCGGTAGTGTACCAAAGTATCGACTTGCCTCACGCTCGAATCCTTGGAAATACTGCATAGCACCGGTGCAAGTGGGCGTCGTTCCTGGGAAACGGTTCGCATCATGCCTGCCTCATGTCTCAACATCACCGCGTAATTGTTTGGTTCGTGATAACCGTTGCGTGTGATGCAAACATTCGGGATACTCTCGGCATCGTCATGGCTGTGCAGCATCGAAGCACCTTCCACCAGGTCTGTGAGCGGCGTGATGACCTTCCGTGTTCACAGACGGTGCTAGGAGCAGCAAGGTGTCCATGTGTTCGTACATCAAGGGCCTTGGTGGACAAAAGCTCGCCGGGTGTTGTCGCGTCTGCCCAGCGCAATGTCTTCCCCGCCTCTTGGACCCCAGAGTTGGTTGAGCTTCAATAGCGCATGTCACATAAATGCCGCGGCTTATAATCTCGGTAGCCTCAATGCTAGCAGGTTATGTAAGCACGGCAAAAGCCGCAAGATTGTTGTTATTGTTGTTGTTGTTCGTGACTTGAGAGAATTCGTGAAGAAATACATGGGGGGTTGGCGAAGAATGACGTACATCTCTGGATGCGATAGGCACGTGGGTGATTTAGGGCTGCATACAATCTTGGCGCCACTGTGAAATATGGAGCTCGTTTCCATTTACCGAGACTTCGGAAAAAACAGAGGGTGCACGGCTTGATCGCGATTGCAAGTCTGGCGTCAGGCCTCACTTGCAATTTTTAAGGCTGATCGTGTTCATCCTTGACAGGCCAACTCATCAATCAGAGTTTAGGAGATTGCCATGTTGTCGCAGATCTAGCCATCTAGGTTGTTGTCAAATGGTCCTCTCAAGTCGTGGTGGTATGGACTGAGACATGCCAGCGAAGCCTAGGGGTAAATGACCGGAGTCGTAGCCATTGCCGAACATCTTGCTGAGTGATGATCGACTATCCATGAAGGTCAAGCGACAAAATGAGCGAAGACATCTGATACATCGGTGATTAGTTAACACACAAATAGTTGTTTCGTCCGCTTCCACTGTTCCGAGTTTGTGATATGGCGGAATGAATGGATTGAAAGGAAAGAAGTCGAGTGCCGTTTGAGTGAGCTCCCTGGCAACATGCACCTGATGTAAAGAAAAGGGAGTGTGGTGATGGAAGTACGTGTAATGCGGCAAGTGTTGACGAAACGATGGCGCCATGTGTGGGACTCTGCACCCAGGCAAAATGGGATAGGTTTCCGCAGCCAGGACTTCAAGCACGACATTCCGATGGCGGTCTCGCCGAACTTGATCTGCAAAGTATGGCGTCCTGCGCAAGCGGCAATTGATTGTCTCTGCTTCACCATTTCGAAACAAGCATTCCAATATCCGTTCGACGCGTAGGCAGACATCAGATCTGCATCCAACAGCAATTGGCGAGAAGGAACGTCACCAAAGTGTGACGATAGGTGTTCATGTGACGGGGACCCCCCACAAGAACAGCAAATGAAAGTGCGGGAGAGAGGGGAGGCTTGGAGTGATACCGAACCGAAGCCGCCAACGGATGCGATAATCACAGTCACAGGATGAGGGATGCAAGCGTATTACCAGACGTTTGAGCCAAATGATGCCAGGGAGCCTGTACCGTGGCGGAGCTCCTTGTACATGAGGCTGAAGCAATCTCCACGATAACTCGTCCAGGCTGGCTTCAGATGACCACTCGCAGGCGCTAACTTTGCCAACGCATCGACCTCCAGACCGACTTGGTCGCGGGGTAGCGCTTGCGGGTGCCTGATAGAGCGTCGTCTTCCGCCGTTCCAGGGATCATGTTGTTTTTAGCATCCAGATGATCAGAGGATTTGAAGAACAATGGTAATAGTGAGCGTTGATAACGCGAGAGCAATAGGCGCCTGGAGAAGTGCTGAGCTGAGCTGAGCCCGCACAATCCGTGGTAATGATCCAAAGGACGATTGGCAAGGCCGCTTCCAATAGTCATCTGGCAAGGCTTGCATGGTAGTTGGAGTGATGCAGAAGCAGATGCAGATGAGCAGCGAGGGGCGAGAGTGCGAGAAAAGCCTCAAGCAAAAAACGGTGCGCGGGGAACTGCGGTAACTTTCAGCCATCCGTTAGCATGGCGTAGTAGCGTCTCAACGTCGTCAGTGTGATCAGTGTCCAAGTAAAGCCTCGCCTTCCGACTCGTGTTTTTTCTCACGCTGAAACCCCGAGCGTCGAGATTGGGTATTGCGTGGGTGACAAGTTGTGGGGTTGAGTTCGCAAAGCTCGAGTCATAAGGCTGAGCGGCGTCTGCAGCCGTCGAGTCTCGCCAGCAGATCCCACGACGCACAATGCAAAACGGGAACTTGGGAGTGTGCTCGCCACGATGCACGTCGCCCACGTTCTGGACTGTAATTGTGCAAGGGTAGTCATCTCACGAGGCAGCGCCCTCGAGTACCGCATGCCCTTTGCTCATCTCCTTGTGATGAGTAGCGGTAGCGGCATAGCCGTGCATGTCAGGCACGCAATCTTCAACATGATGAAGAGGAAGCCGGGCCGAAGCAAGAGAGAGAGAGAGACGCGGCGCAGGCCATTTTAACTTTCGGGCTGTGACGAGCGACGAGCAGATGCAAGTTTCGCCAATATCATCAATAAACATTGGCAGGCTGATCGCCACCATGACACGGACAACGTGCCCTCTAGGCGCGGCAGATGTAACGGGGGGGTGTGTGGGTGTGGAATAATCTGGTGGTGGTGCGATTCGGCAGTGCATGAAGCCTACAGCAAAGCGTGCATAAGCGCATGTTTTGTTACTAGCTTTGGTTTGATGGTTCAGAAGAGCGGTAAGAACATGCGTCTTGTTGGGACCTTGAACCCCGGAACAGCTGACAGCTAGAGCCAGTCAATGAGGCCTTGAAGCACACATGGGCCTAGTGCACAATCACACACAAGCATCATGTGGGGTACTGAGATGATGAAGAATCCGCTTTTTATCATTAAGGTATCTAGGCAAACACCTGGCCATCTTTCCAGGCAAGGTGTTGCCATGAATGGTCCAAACGGCTGCGCGGAGCCGTTCCCATGCCGGGGTATAATGGGTCGGACAAAAGAGCCCGATACAAGTACATGTGCAGGTGATGATACAGACCAAAGTAGGCGTGAGCCGTTGAACCCATCTTCAACCAAAAGAAGCACCCCTTTGTCCGGAATATATAACTGCATGAAAGAAATTCGTAGCCTCATCGGGCGTACTCGATGGCCCTAATGGGGATGGTGGTGGTGGTGGTGGTATCAGAAGATTTTGGGAGGAACATAACCCGTAAAATCGGCTGACCAGTGCATTTGGGGACTGGCAGGCCGCTAAAGTGAAGAAAAACAAAACGCCGTGGTCCAATGTGCCCAAAAACCATAGATGCCGCTAGAAGTGCAGATGTGAAGAAATGATGATGATGATGTGCTACCAACCAGAGCGGTGATATTCTTGGGCGTCTCCGCCGTCGAAGAACTGGTTGTATGAGCTGTCGGGCTTGTCATCGTCCCGGAAAGTGGTGGATCTAATTTGAGCTTGTTGCTCGTTGGTGTTGAGGCCCTTGACGTCGCCAGTGGTCATGGCCCGGCGTAGGGCTGGTAGGTTGACTGCGCTCTGTTGGCGCTTTGCTACTGCGTTGGTGGTGGCATTCTTTTGTTGCCTCTCCCAGAGCAGGTTCTGTCTTAGTGAACCACTGAGCTCACTGGTAAGCATGTTTCTGCGCGTGGTCTTAGGGGACATGGCGGGAGGGTGGACGTTGGAGGTGGTCATGATGATGGGCTTTGGGCGGGAGGCTTGCTCGCGCATCATCAGACCACTGTCTTCGTGGGGTGAAGTGCCGGTGGACGGGCCGTTGGGCGTAGTGGTGCGTGACCGGCGAATGGCAGGTGACGATCGCGATGCGGCGTTTTGTAGAGCTGATGCACGGTCACCTTGGTGGAGGGCAGTTGTGAGTAGAGAGCGGCGCGAGGAGAGGTTGGGCTTTGAGTCGACGCGTGGGAACTGAGAACGGTGCTCAGCAACACTGGGGGGACCGCTCTCCTCGTTGTCGTCGTCTTCCCACTCCTCGTCCGAGTCTTCCTCTTCGATGGCGCTCTCGTCGACATCGTCCTCTTCGCTGTCGCTCTCAATGGCAGCCTCACTGCTCTCGGAGACGTCGTTGAAGGTGCGCGTGCTGACCTCGTTCTTGAACGAGGTGGTCTTGCGCATAGGACCAGCATTGCGCAGTTGCTGGGATAGCGAACTGCGCTGTAGAGAGTAGGCCTCGAACGAGCTGCCATTCTCCTCTTCCGAGGATCCACCGAGAGTGAACATGGGCTGCTTCTTCTTGCCGGCGTCGGGTTTGGCGGGCAGCGGCTTGGTAATGAAGCTCGACTTCTTCTTGAGAATGGGCGTGGGGTTCAGATTGGAGCTGGAGCGGACTGAGGTGGAGATGTGGCCCGGCTCGAAGCCGCGAACAACGCTATGCTCACTCACTTCGGTGGAGGTGCTGGCCTCTGAGCCGACTGCAGGGCTCATGATGTCGCAGTCGACCGAGGTGGCTACGGTAGAAGTGGAGGCTTCGGGGATGGGGCGGGCGGTGGTGTTGGCGTGGACGGGCTTCTGCTCGGCTGCAGGCGGGGCGAGCTGTGCCGGGAGGGGCGACAGCGGCTCAATGAACTTCTTCTCTTGGATCGAGTTGACGACCTTCTCGAGGCCGATGGGCGTCATGTGCCTGCCGCGGGCCTGGCTGGTAGCAGAGTCGTGGCGGCGCAGGTCGGGGCGGTCGGCCGACAGGTCGGTCCGGGAAGTCGTGGTGATGGCGCTTTCCAGGTTGGAATCGTCCGAGACGACGCTTGTGGACAGCTCGGGCATGTCCGCAGCGCTAGTCGCCAGCGGACGCTGGAAGGCCCACTGGGGAGCAGCCACGGGGTCTGGCTGGCAGCAAAAGGTCTCGCGGGACCACAGCCGCCAGGCCATGTTCTCGTAGCGTTTGCCGTCTTCCATGGCGGGCGAGCATCGTGCAAACACTGTCGGGCCTAGTTAGCGGCCGTTGTGCACTTCGCAGGCCATGGCTAGCCATCTGCCATGGGCCTGTCGGAGCCGCGGCGGCTCTTGCATGTCACTCACCAGACCAGAGGCCAAACAGGTTCTCGGTGCTGCGCGTTTCGATGGTGCGCATGGAGCTGTGCTCGACGCGCACAATGGGCCGCTCTGCGCGGAGAGGCATCGTGGACGGCGTGTTGGGCGTTGGCGGTGCAGTATCGACAGCGGTGGGTTCCGCTTGCGTCAGTGACGGTGAGGTTCCGATTGCGTCAATGGGGGGGGGGCGGTTGCCGAGCAGAGGGAGTTGCCGGCGGGGACTACAGCACTGGCCGATACATGGATAGCCGGTGGTGAGTGTGTGTATGTGTGTGTGTGTATGTGTATAGATAGGGATGCTGTGTGTGGTTCCAAGGGGGCGGCAGTGTGTCTGGCCTTGGTCGTTCAGAGGGCAGTAGTAGGATACTGGGAGCATGTAGGTGGGAGTGGATCTGCTATGTATAAAGCCCGCAGTGCTGGTGTGCGCGGGCTGCGACAGGGAAGGCGTGATGGGGCCTCCCCCCCCCCTGCACCCTCCCCCATCCCTGCTGCTCTCCTAGAAACAAGGGCCGGCGGAACTGCCCCGGCTCATTTGAATTTGCTCTCTTGGGAGCCAGGATGCATGCCCGGCCTTTCTACCGCTCTTTGCCCGATCTTCACAGCGAGTCCAGAGTCTACCATGGATCCGAGCAGTCAGTCTCTGCGACGCTCGTGGCTTCGTCCCCAGCGGCACTCGCCCCATTCCCCCATTCCCCTATTTCCCCCTCCACCAGGGCCGGCTGCAACAGGTCGCATCCAGCGCCTCGCCGCCACCAGAGCGCCCTGCTGTGCCATGTACGTCGCCGCCCGCGTGGTGAAAGGCCTGGGCGTGGGGAGGCACATGACGGAACAGGACGGCCGTGCACCTGCAATCCTGCTGGTGCTCCTGGTACTTCCAGAAGACTGCTGCGCTGACTCGGCCTTCTCTGCCGCCTGTCTCAGCACTCATGCCACTGTCGAGGCCATCATCCGGGCCATGCTGACGACCACGCTTCGGCGCCGCAGTCGATGCCCTGGGCCTGCCGCCGCTGGCTGACTGGTCGCACTGTGCTGCTGTTGCACCAGACACGACTTCCAGTCACCTGCCCGCGCAGCCCGGGAGCGCTGCAGACAAAGTTACGCCGCCGTAATACAATACCGCTAACTCAGCCGTTTCGAAAAGCTCGGCACGCCATGTGACGGTGCTTGCCGCATCTCGCCTAGCGCTGGCGCGCGGAAGCACCTGAAAACTTCCGCTGGCGCTTCTTTTCCCTAACTCGCCTCTTCCGACACCCTACCCCTGCACGATTCTGGGCCCTCCAGCTGCCCCCCCATGGGTGTGCCTGCCTCGTCGCCGTGGCTGTGTGCCTCTTGGACCCTGAGTCAATCCTGCTGCCCAGTGCCCACGCCCACACCCACTAGGCAGCCTCACGAGCAGCAGCTTCGCACAGGACCACAGGTCGACAAAACAGCTACTTTCCCTCTCGACAGCCCCGTTTTCCGCATCCTGTATCCCCTCGTCTGCTCGTTTGCTCGTTTGTACCGTCTGCGCAAATCCCCCGCACTGGCGTTGGGAACACGGGGTGACGGCATCCTTCTCCATTCTCCCCGTGGCGGTCAAGAACAGCCTTTGCAAGTTCTGGTGACACGGCTGCTTTTGGCGTGGACAACTCCGCCTTTGTCTCTGCAGTTGCACTTTCCACCGCCTACTACCGACGCTGACATGGTTGTGTGAACTCGCAAGCCATTGTTCGCTAGGTTCCTGAAGGCGTTGGTTGTCCGCAGGGGTGCCAGGCCACGCGGTACAAGCCTGGTGGCCACCTGGTTAAAGTGCTGGCCTCGACACCTTTGAGAAATGCCAACTACCCCAGGTGAATCCACTTGATAGTTTGGGGTAGCGGCAGGTACCCTGTAAAGGTGCACTGTGCCTCCACTCGTCCTCCAGTGACTACCAAGTTGGCTGTTATGCTACGTCAGTCCAGTGCACGGCAATTTCTCGAGGTCATCTGGGGGCCGCCGTCGAATCACCAAGCCGCAAAAGCATCATGTGCGACCGCACATTATCGCTGAATGCAGCGTGATGCCTGTTTCATGAGTTGTACACCGGCAGCTACAACCCTACGTGGCACTGGTCTGTCGAGTACCTGTCGCTCTGCTTGGCCAACCGGCTGGCGCTCTCTTACAAGGCACGCTAGGCTCACGATGCAACCGATCGCGCATTATGCACTGCGCTTTTTGGTACAAAGAACAAACGTCAGCGCGGGGGGGAAGGACGGAACCATGCTCCCTCCAAGTCGTTCGCTCGTCACATGGCATAGAGCTGAACGCTAGTTCCCCAGACCGTCGTGGCTCCCTCACGATTGCAGTGTGATTTTCCTCACCATCTCCACACAACCGTCGACTTCCATTAGGCTCTGCCTTTATCGGCTTATCGCCATAGAATCAACCGCGATCAAACCTGGTACGACCTGTGCGACCTACCAAATATACACTTGACGTTCGCATTAAGTCGCAACCGCCTTTCATCGCCCCAAGACTGCACATGTATCCAGTACCAGAACCTAAAGAGGGTTTGCCTTGGTCATCACCAGACGATGACGGTACCCCAGACCACGACAGAGCAAGCTGTGGCGCCTGCCAAGCGACTTTGGTATCGATTCCACCCCTTGCTTTTGTCCTTGCGACAAACACGGAAGGCCATATGGCGATTGTGGCACACATAATGATCGGCATACGTGCACAAGTCAGAACGCAAGAGGCATCCTGTTAAGCCTAGGCACCGCCCAGCTGTGACAAGTTTACCAGAGTTACTACTCTCCCTCGCATACGAACAAAACTGAAACGATCGTCTCTGTCAGCAAGCAGATGAGATGAGCGCTCGAATCTGCGCCGGGAGTAGCCATCAACCTGCCAACCGTGATTCTAACAAGTGCCGAACAGTCGATCGCTCTTTGATTTCCCGTCACATGCTAAACGGCAAACCATCTCGGTTCATTTTGTCTCTTCGACAAACGACTCTTCCCCACTGCAAAAAGCCCCAAAGGTGGCCGGCGAACGCTGCAGATATCGATCTCGTGTACAACCCACCCCGAGTATATATAGAATATTACTGCACCCGCAATGGCGGCTTGACAGTGCCACTCCACCGGACACCGACACAGGACACTGGAGATGCAAAGAGCCCGACAGCCTGGACAGCTCGCCCAAGCTAACCATATCGGGTCCGGGGCGTGCACCCGCTGCCCGCGGGCGTCGCGTGGCTGTCACCAGGGAGCACCAATCGCCTGGCTTGCAATTACCGGCTGTTGCATCGGTTGGTACAGCATTGCGCTCAGCTTTGCGTCTCATGTTGTGGCCATGCTCCTGTGTCGCGCATTCACAGTCCCCGTAATCTTCTTAACACCTTCTGGGTCGCGCATCGTCATACACTCGTCCCGTGGTGGCGAGCGGCGGTTCTCCAGGTTCTTTTGCCCAATCAACCGCAACAACGTGCTCACGCCCACCTCTGTCGCTCCTTACACATGATTAACCGAGGTTTCGGCGGCCAGTGCGACGTGACGGTCTTACTGAAACCTCACCATCAGAAGGGACAGGAAGATTTGCCTCTCCTGTCGCTACAGCCCTTCTATCACATCCCTAGCGTACGGGGGGAACTCAATGCTGGTTTCCGCTCTATTGCACGAATCGACATGAGGCATTTTGCACGAATCGCATTGGCCTCGTGCGTCTCCCGGGGAGCGAGCCTTGCTCCCAACAAATTACAATGGAGAGATTATTCCTCATTTCCAGTGAGTCGGGTCTTCATTCTGGCACGTATTCATTATCGTCGATTGCCTGAACGAGGTGTCGTGGGTGCCCAAAGCAGCAACACGTTCCCCAGTGCCTGGCGGTGGGGCCCGACGCGCAGGCATCCCACGCGTGCACGCACGAGGACGTCGCATCGTCCACCTCCGCCGCACTGATAACCAACCAGAGGATATCCGGGCGTCTCGCCGGTCACCGATGGCAACGCAACATCAAAAGGATCAAGGCGCCGGTATTCCTACCGAGCAAAGTCATACATCTGTTGGACTTCGGTGCGTTGTCGACCTATTATCCCGCGCACTTCGGAGCAAAAGGTTCGAAGAGACCAACGACAGTCTTCCAGGCTCATTACCCCGGTCGACTTCAAGTTCACATGGCCACGCCCCCCTGCTTGGCGAACGCCCGTGTGGGTTGTATACACCTCCCACGTGTACGTCGTGCCTATCATAGCTTATCCGTGTCGAGTGCAATTCTCTCGCAAGATTCTGCAGCGACAAACGGGCCGGCTCATTGCTCATGAGACCGTACTTGAAACCCCAAGATGGGAGGTGACAGTCTGCAAAAGCAACTGCACGTCTGATATCTTTACCAACATTTTTTTTTGTAACAGGCGGATGGAGAGTTGTTGATTTGCGATGTTTTCCCGTAGGATTGTGGCAGATTCCTTCGCTAACGGCTATCTTGTTCGACCTTCTGCATTCGGGCTACACTTTGCATGAGCCCTCCTTGCGACACCCACCTGAGTTAGCGTATCGGTCGAGCCGTGAGCAAAGTCTGGAGACCTCGTGGGGATGGGCAATCCGGGTTGCAGCTCCTTTACCCGCCAGCTTACCTTCTCTGGTGACCCTTCCTAAACAGCTGTGCGACCGGTTTACACCTTGGGTATCAGCTTACAGAACGTCTTGAAAGTTTCCAAAATAACACGTCGAACATGGTAGTTGCTGTCCTTGGCAAAAATAGACGGTTGGCGAGGCTCTTCCACCCGTCCCAGGCTTGTGGCTCTCAGTTCCAAGTCTGCTTCGGTAACCAGGCGGGCTGACCGTCATCTGTACGTCTTCATTTATCTCGTCCTACCCGACCGCGCCTACAGTACATGATCTTCTTTGGACTCGAGTGGTGGTCAGCCTGCGCCGATGTACCCGCTCTCATATTAAACATCACTCCACCCAGCCAGTGAAAGCTGTTTACCATGTTGTCGGGATCGAAGGGCTGACCCCAGGTTCCAATCTTGATTTCAAGGTCTTACTGTGTGGTCGTATAGCTCATATTGGGAGCACTGCAGCGCCGTGGCGGGATTATCGTTTGTCCTTTACCGCCAGAATGGGGGCATGTTCTGGATTCTAATGCCAAGGTTCAACACATAGCTTACAACGATTACAATCCTCTCATGCACTGGAATACCTTTGTGTAACTCTTGAATATACGACTAATGAGCTAAAGGCTAGTAACACAACTGCCGTATCATCTCAGCACATGTCATGGGATTACGCCCGATAGCTCATCACACAACCTCAAGTACACCAAAGTACTTTATCACACGGCCCGAGTTTGACAAAGATTTTCGGTAAGAGCCTAAATTTCCGTGGTGGTCCCCGGCCCGAGTAACACGTCTCCCTCTACCGTAGTTACTGTTGGGATAGTTTGTGGATAAATCCATATTACCCAGCCTATCGAGCCCCAGTCATTTTTTACGACTTTCCAGCCATCACTACTCTCTAATTCGGTAATAGACACAAGCGAGACATTCGGCTCCAAGCTTTCGATCAACTCCGCCCGTGCCTTCGTCGGCTGCACCAGAAGCGCGTTTTTTTCGATCACGCAGTCTACCTGCTGTAGCACCACCAACCATTCAACCTTAATCAAACGCAACGTCTAATTCCACGTTCTAGGATGAGCAATCAGCTTTCTTCCAGTATCTTTCATCCAACGTTTGGCCTATCGGAAGCTTAAGACAAGAAGTTCCGGCATCAGCGAACACCCTCGGTCGGTGCCTTCCCTTTCGGTTCTGTTCCGTAACCTCCGTACCCGCGTCCTGCAGATACCCCAGAAAAACATCGTCGCGTGGCTCTGCATTTGTTCTCACCGGTGCTTACATGCTTTCTTCGTATCGGGGTATTACGTCTGGATATGCGTTGCGTTGTCTTATGTTGATCGAACGTTAGATTCCCTGAAATGTCACACACTAGGCATTCCCCATCTTCGCCTCGTGATGAGTTTTGAATGATGGGGCGAGATACAATGCTGACATCAGACGGCAAACGGCTGGTTGGCTAACGGTGAGGGAAGGGAAGGGAAGGGACGGAGCGAAACACGAATACGATCGCCTTGCGTTAGCGCGAGAGCTCCAGCTCTGCTTACTGCAACAGATGACCTTGTTTTCTTTCGTCCGACTTGGCTAACGTGCTGTACGACGCGAAATTGTTCACTTGAGTCAGCACCGTCATGGTCATCTTCTCTCTCCAAGCTGGAGAAAACCACCCCCGCATATCAGCCCCAGATCTTCGTTCGCCACAGGCTGACAACGTGGGCGCAGTCCCCTATCATCTGTCACGAGTCTCATTTTGAACGCGCCATTGTGTCCGTGACGACGTTTCCAAAGCTCCTTCATGTGGAAACATTGGCGTTACCATGGCCGTCATCATGCTTGCTTTATTTCCGCGCTGTAGTTGCGCAGTTCTGGCCCTTGCATACCATATTTCCCCCACAACATTGACACCCGGGATGTGCCAGGCATGTTGCTATTGTTACATTGATGTGCGCTATCAATATCGAATATGATATGATTACTCCTGTCTAGGTTTCTTCATCACACGCTTCCGTTACGCCTTACACTCGATCCTCCATATAGAATGGTATAAAAAGCGACCCATGGCATAACAGGATTTGGCGCGTGCCTGAACGCTATGACGATCGCTTAGCTGCTCTTAGAATATGCCGTGGTATACCTCCGGGGATGTACAATCACTGCTTAGTCACTGTTTGGTTTGCTCTAGGCCCGGTCAACGATAAAAACGTGGTCGCGAAGAAATGAGGCGACACAATGGAAGCGTAAATGCTGGATCGGGCGATTCATTTCGAAATGATGGAAAAAGTTGATTTGGCTTGCGGTGCAAGTGGAGAGTGGTAGTGCTACTTCGCCATCTACGACAAGATTAACATGCGATGGACTTCATACAGCCTCCAAGGTCTAGTGCATGTAACATGTGCAGAACTGATAGTTAACAGTTGAAGAGAAAATAACCCTAAACGCCGTCTCCTAACCCGTGAATAAGGCATTGGGTATCTATGCAAGGCCGCTGGTACACAAGGAGTAAAAATTACATCTGAATCCACCTAGAACGCCGTTTTTCTCCCATTTTCAGTGAAAGCCATAACCATTCAAGAATTAGTTGGACAACCCTGTCGCATTAGAGCCACACTACACCGCATCCAATTCCGCCAGGCCTGTTGCCCTTGCTGTTACGGACTGGATCAGTCCCTTTGACGCCTGCCAATGGTCCTGAAGTATTTGGTAGGCGGGTATGAGGGCTTGGAGATCTGTAGGGGAATAGCTCTGCAACATTCCCTGGCACACCGTTTCCATCAATGGCTTTTCCCACGATGCGAATGATAGTCTCAAATTCAGACAGGACGCGCTTCGCATACATCTGGCTATATGCAAGATCGTGTAGCATGGCCACGGCACGGTGAAAAGCGTCAATATGGGCTTGGTTTCTTTCAGCTACTTTGCGTACAAAGAGCGAGCAAAGTACCAGAAGAGCATTCGATAGAGATGAGACCATGCGATGCCGAAGGCTGAAAGGCTGGCGAACTTGTTGAGCGAACGTGGCCATTTGGTTGACAGTAAAGACTGCGAGATGGCTAAAGTGAGCAGCGTGGTCATCGTTGTATTGAAGAGAGGTTATGACGGAACGAAATCCCCAAAGGACAAAGTCGGTCTTCATTTGAGAAATGAAAACCTTCAGTGGCGGCATGGCTCCAGCATCTGGTTGAGTGTAAGGAATTTCGAGCTTCGGTAGGGTCCGGTGGAGGAAGGAAGAAATCTGCTCATCAAGGGTATTCTGCGTCACGCCACCATGGCTACGACCGTCGGGGTTCATGCTGGCGTAGCGCGCCCAGAGTATTACGTAGTGGATGTAGCGATCGATAAACGGTCTTGGATTAACCCCCTCGATCTTGTAGAGCATTGCCTAAAGACAGTGAGCATAAGGTAACAGCAATACGAGCTGAGAGCTTTACTCACCCTTTTGGACAGGTCCACTGGTGCCTCGACTTGAACGTCGATTTCGTGGATGGTATAGGGTCTTCCGCATGTCAATGAGATGAAGCGGTCTACCACGAATATGTTCCAAAACGTGCAGATGCGCTCGTATGCTTGTATGGTAGTGATGTTGGACCATGTAGACTGCTGGTGCAAAGAGAAGTGGAACGCGAGCTTAACAGCGGTACCAATTGTAACATAAGCCGGGCCGGACATGTCCGCGTAAGAGTAGTATAGAGCCTGTGATAGTCAGTTTCTATGTACCAAGCTCAGAACACAGAAATCTACCTGGAACAATACACACTGTATCAGTGTCAGATCAACAGTTTCGTTCAGCAGCAACCTCTTGTCGACGAGATCGTCGGCAACATCAAGCCATCGCCAGCCTTGGGGTTTGTCGGTATCGATCGGTTCCATGTTCAGCAGCATATCGCAGCAAGCGAAGATGACGTAGTTCAGCGCGAGGAACTGGCGGTCTTGGGGCGGTATGGCGTCGCTTGCTAGCATGTGTGCGCTACGATTGCGAAACTCGGGTTCATCTATGCACGGATGAGACAGGTGGATGTCGGTGAAGAAGGAGGCTAGGTACTGTTGGTAATCGGCCGGGCTCGGGTAGGGCAATTTCTTATTGCCCAACTGTATGAGATGCGGTGGCTCGGCGGTAAATGGAGAGCCAGGAGTTGGCTGAGCCGAATTTCCTGGGTCCGAAGACTCATGCGAGATGGGTGGCGGCTGTCCCATGAAGACGAGAGCTGGGTTGATGGGGTCCAGCGGCGGCATAGGCAACGCTGCATCACCGCGAAAGCCATTGCTACCGCTCTCTTCGCGCTCTACGCTGCCCATTGGTGTCCTGGCCAGGCCTCGCTCGAGCATGAGAGCTTCCATCATAGCCTCGATGCGGGCCATGCGTGCTTCCATGCTCATGCCGCGTGTGCTAGCATCGCTTGCCCTGCGTTCCATGCCGTTGTCGGGTGGCAGCAGGCTCCTTTGCAATGAGCTGTTGCTGTTTCCGCTAGTGATTGAGGCTTGCGTTTGAAGCGTGGCCATCGGTCGACTGAGGTTTTGCAGGGCTTCGGCTGCCGTCTGGTCTTCAGAGAAGAAACATCGCTTGCCGCTGTCCAGGCATCGTTGGCATGGGTTCTCGCCCGAGCACTGGTCTGGTTAGTCAGGCTGCATAGGAGTGCTGATGCCGTCTGAATTGCATGTCTCCTGGCTGCGCAAGTGACGCTGTCGCATGGAGAAAGCAGGTGCAGCGCTCGAGGACGGAGCGGCCGGGTGGAAAGAAGAGCTGGGCAGTACAACAACAAGAGCACACATACCTTGAGCTTCGACCGCCTGCATGATACACCTGCACCACTTTGGTCAGCCGGCTGATGGCAGATGCCCGTCGTCTTGGTGCGCGAGCTGCGACGAACCACTACGGAACCATCGGAATGCTGCATGGGAAGCTCCAGAGATGCCGAGTCGAGGTTGCAAGAGCAGAAGGCGCGACTTACATGCTTTGGGCGCGTACTTTTGGCGGGTCTTTTTGCGCTTGGGCGACGACGACGTCCTTTCGACGTCCATGTGCTCTACCGGCCGAGGATTACTGTTCATGGCGCGATGAAGGTGTTGGAAGAAGGATGGCGCTTGCCCAGGCTACTTCGGAACGCGACCGGGATCCGGGCCACTACCGGTAGCGCGCTTCCGGCAGGCTTCCGAGTCGCTATTGCAGCCAGCAACATGCCATCTTCTCCTCCACTTCTCACACATGTTCCTTGCGAAATTGGGCTCTCCAAGCACGAGGTTGCCGAGTGCACAACGAAAGGCCACTCGGCCAGGTAGCAGACATGTGCTGAAGGGCCAAGTATCAGAGACAACATGTTACGAAGAACGGCTGCGGCAGACTACAACAGGTATTGTGAGCTTGCAAGCGCTGACAAGAAGATTGAAAACACGACTGGGACCAAGGGCTATCACTGAAGAAATAAGCAAGGCAAAATTCGCTCGCTGGAAATGCATCATGTACAACACCTCTGGTCGTGTGTGGTGTTGGTAAGAATGGCGTCCAACTCAGGCTAATTTCTCCACCTACCAGGAGCATCCAAACTCTCCTCCTACTCATGAACAGCCCAAATCCTGAGTGCCCGGCCACACAGCTTCTTAAGAGCTTGGGTGTCCTTGTTCTCGCGCGTCTTCCTCGGAAGAAGGTCAATCTTTGTGACGCACTTCTCCATCTGGGAGCGGTAGTGTCCAGCATCCATTGTACCAAGGATACTCTCTTCATCGTTCGCGGCGTCCAACAGGCCTTGGATGCACTCGCGGGCTGCTCGGCGGTTGTTGCTCTTGACATCGTTGTTGCGGAACATGTCCTGCATCTCTGTTTCGAGGGACATGTTGTCGGCCGCGATGTACTGGAGCACGTTATTCCTGGCGATGCTGTCTCCGGGCTCCATGGTGCTGGACGAGATTCCAGGGTCGGTGCCGGCGGCCTTTGCAGCAGTCGCGGCGGTGAGCTTGGCTATGCCGCTGTTTGCGGGTGTCGAGGTAGCAGCACCGGGGAGGTCAGCGGTATCAGGGTCAACGCCAGAATTGGAGGCTCTGCTACGGAATTGCCATCCATCCTCAGGAGTGGGACTTGCACCAGGCATCGATGCTGCAGTCTCAGGAGCAGACATGGAGCTCGCCATTGTCTTGGCGTTTGCAGAACTGTAGTTCAGGGGGAAGTTGCTGGACGGGAGAGGCTTGTCAAGAGGATTGACGAACACGTTCGGGTTGTTGATGCGCTGGGCGATAGCCTCGATACTCTGAGCCATGTAGACAACCTCGGCCGGTAGATTGTTGTTGGCTCTGCTCGCCAGGAAATCATAGAGTTCATCGAGGCGTGTCATAGGCCATACATTCTTCAGCATCTGGGCGCCATCTGTATCCAGTGGAATCTCCTTGTCGCATTCTTGGAGCAGGCCGTGGATGGGTTCAAAGACTTGTTGGGTCAGTCGTTGAACGGCGTTGGCCTGCTCCGCCAGGTTGTCAGAATGGATAGCAGACTCCAACCGGTCCAAACCATCGAGCATGGCGCCGGTGAACATGGCAAGCTGGTTGATGCGCCCGCGGTAGATGTCACTAAAGTGATAAAAGAGAACCTGTGTCTTCAGCTGTGCCTCCTGCTCTTGACGAACCAGATACCTCTGCTCATTAGTGTGGCGCTGGAACTCAGCGCGACGAGCCTCGAAAGCGTCGATTATGCTGGCAGTCGCCACACGATGGTTGTGCTCGGCAATCACAGGATCCATGGGATTGTGGCCGGAAGGAAGGATCGGCGCGTTCATCTTCTCCTCACCAAGAATGTTGGTCAGTCTCTCCCAAATGAATTTTCGACGCTCCTCGGGGGTCTGATTGTCGTAGAACTCGTCACTGTAGGGTGACTTTTCGGGCACATACGGTGGCGGCGGCGTCCACTGAGGACGCAAGTCCTTGATACCCACCTGGCGCTCTACAGCCCATCGATCAGAACGAGCGCGAAGCTGTTGTCGTCGTTTCTTCTCTTCCGCCGTCTTCTGCTGCTCCTCTTGGAGGCGTATCTGCTTC
This sequence comes from Alternaria gansuensis, assembly GCA_009289805.1. Classification (NCBI taxonomy): domain Eukaryota; kingdom Fungi; phylum Ascomycota; class Dothideomycetes; order Pleosporales; family Pleosporaceae; genus Alternaria; species Alternaria gansuensis. The sequence goes on along the minus strand of WBOK01000373.1, from coordinate 42,122 downwards.
TTGTGCGTCATCTTTGCAGCTTTCTTCTTCATATCCATGTCATACCATCGAAAATCCCGCTCTGCGAGAGGGACATGGCGCTTGGGTTTCTCAATGCGCCCTGTCATTGTGTTGTGATGAGTCTGCTGCTTCTGCTGGAAGTTAGCTGGAACATAGTGGTAAAAGTAGGGTTGCGAACCTTAACTGGCAGCGGGAGTGCCGTGCGCTTGAGGCTATGGCGGACTTTACCCAGGCCTGTAAGGACAACATAGGGGGTGTTGTTCTCGATGGATTGCTGTATCAATGCTCAGTTGTAGTCTGGATGTTATCTGATGGTGAAGACAAACCTTGAAGACGCGAGCATTGGTTTCAAGCTTCAAGCATCCGACTTGGTACTGAAGCAGCGCCTTCTGCTTGAGGACGTCCACTACATGGCTTGCCGTGGTGCGAATAGTCTTGTGAATGGGAGCCATGGCGATGATGTTTGGGCGGTTGTTGTGTAGACGTGGTGGGCTGGGTGTGTTTGGGCAGAGTAAAGTGTAAGTGGGTCTCAAAAGACCGAAAAGTGTAGGGCAACTGAAGTGTGTGTGTGTGTGTGTGTGTGTGTGGAGAAGGATTGGTCAGTAGGTGAGAAGGGGGTTATATCGGGAGAGGAGAAACATATATTAGTGTGCCTAGATAACTGGCCCAGTTCTAGGTAGGGCGCGATGGTCGGGATCTTGAGTCGTTGGTGAAAGTGAATAATAGTGGACAGGAAAGTTGTTGACGAAAATGTCAGTATATAGGCTGTGATACGCCAGGCGCAGCAGTGGGAGGAACCTTGTGAGCGAACAGGTGGGGCCAGTGGAAAAGTAGAGGCCTAAGAAGGCTGGGAAACGGGCCTTGTGACTAGATATTGTCGTGCTTGCGCGATCATTCACTAAGGCGGAATTTGCGCTTTGTCTCACATCTACCAACAAAGAATAGTCTTGCGCCTGCTACAATGACGCGCCATGGTCAAGTTGTAGCCCAAGGATTATGTGTAAACACGTTCTGCTAACAACATGCTCGATATCGTGTAGATATCATGATGGTGGTCTTCAAAGCAGCCTCTCACAACATGTCTATCGAATCGTAGCGGCATGTACAGCAAATCATATTCCAGCTAATCATACTGAAAACTGTACTGACCTTGAGATGATTTCGAATGCCACGGCAAGGAACGTGGATATGCAGAAAGAGGTAGAAGACAGGGAATTGATAGAGCAGACCATGGGATGAAGAGATGTCGGAGAAGGCACTTGGCGTCTAGGTCCAGGCGGGTATGCCATGTGCTTTTCCGGCACTTTCCTGCTTCGCGCACTACAGTTCAGCCTTGGGTTTCCCATACGCTCTCCCGACCACATGTAAAGGCGCGTGTGAATGGAATGCATGTTACCGGAGCGTCTGGATCAAAAAGTCCAAGGATACGGCAGTAGCAGCACCTGATTTCTTCGACGTACTCAGGGGCTCTCAAAACCAAGACGCGAATGGGTGAGATGAAGGTGCAGCCGCAGAGAGTGGAGAGGACGTCCGGATCGATTGCACGTCCCAGACAAGCTTCCCTCGTACACTCCATGTCGGAAGACTTCTATGGCGTTGACGCTCAAAGGACCTTGTCGCGAGTTAGCCATGCCAGCGCTGCTTAGAACGCGGCATCACCCGCCGTAGGTACCTACAGCAGCCCCCTTTTCGACGCCCACGGCCTCCGATGAGACGGCTTGATGTGGCTTTCTGTGGCACAGGCGGCTTGGCGCGATGCCGAAACCCGCATTGGCGCTGCTGGTCGTCCCAGCTTAGGCTAGGCGGCGGGGCGAAATCGACCTTTCGTCGTCGAAACGCTACCACTACCTTGATCTCGACTCGCCCCCCCAATTCAAACCATGCGGGAGCAAGCCTATGGCTTGCATGCCACCTGTCGAGGCCGTGCTTTTCATCATGGGTGTCGATCGCCTGGGAGCTTCTTGATCCTCGTAGTATCAGCCTTGCCCAGGCCTGTCCTGTCATTATCTTGCATATCTCTTTCTGCCCTGCGTCTCGTCTCTACCGGTCTGAGACTGTTATTTAATACCAATTCCGCCTTCTTTGGTAAAAGACGCTCACTGCCATTTTACCACGGCAGGTTACATTAGTCGCGTTTGTAACAACGCTAATATGAGGGCCTCACAACTCCCCTCCATTCTTCCCTTGGTCCTCACCACGCTTGGGGGCAGCCTGGTTCTCGCTCAAGAACGATGCGACGCACCTTCGCCTGGCATATTCTGCAACTCGACTGAAATCCTCGCTTATCGCTCCGATGACTGCAAACCCTTTCACGTCTTCGTCACCCGCGGCTCCGACGAACCCTACCCAGGCCGCCTAGGAAACCTCACGTCGGAGATCTGCGCCGCGATAGGAGGGTCAGAAGACTGTGGTTACGAGCATGTCGAGTACCCAGCGAAGAGCACAGCGTGGGGACAAGGCGTGTGGTGTGATTCTGCAGGCAGGGGTGCGAAGAGCGGACAGGCGCAGATGAAGGCGTACAGCGAAAAGTGCCCCGATAGCAAGTTAATGGTATTGGGTTTTTCACAGGGTGCATCGGTGGCGCAGGACATGCTCGGTGGAGGAGGAGGTTCCGTCTTTGCGTGTGAGCAAGACATGAACCCAGCTCTGGACGCTACATCGGCTCCTGGCTCCAATGGTACCCAAGTCTCGTCTACAAGCCACGTCACGCTCTACACCCCTGTGCTAACTCGTCTACTTTAGTCGTCGCAGCCGTAACCTTCGGCGCCGTTGTCCGCTCTCGTGGCCAAAACTTCACCGTCGGCCGCGGCGTAGACTACGACGGAACCAGCGCCCGCAGCCCCGAACACCTCAAAGGCCTAAAAGCCTACGCAAATGTTCTTCTCGACTATTGCCACTACGGCGACCCAATCTGCGCCGTCGGCTCCGAGCCTCAGGACGTAAACAATCACCTAAACTATTTTGTCCAACACAATGAGGAGGTGGTCAAATGGGTAGCTGGCATGACCAAGGCAATTGGTGATTTGAGTGCAAAACCCAGCAAGCCCGTTGTCAGCGCTTCTTCTTCCTCTTCTTCTTCTTCTTTATCTTCTTCTTTTTCGACAAGCGTGCCTGCGAGATCTCAAGCCACGCCATCTGGATCCGCTACCCTTTCACCTAATGCGACGAAAACTGACGACGCGCTAGCGAGTGCGCAGACGAGCGCTACAGGTGCTGCGAGTTCGCTGACTGCTACCCTTGGGTACATGACTGCACTGGCTTTGACTGTGGCTGTCTTTTTGTAGATATACTGGTTTCATCACTTGCGAAGCTTTTCTTACAGAGCGCTTGTATTACGTTTACTCGCTGTCTTGCCTTTCGGACATGCGAAGCAAGGAGTCTAGAGAGCATACAACGAAGCATGGATACCCAGCGTGCATGACATTTAGCACACTAGTCTTGGATGCAAAATTGAACATTGAACATTAATTTCTCTCTCATGATTATCTAGTTATCATCATCATCGTCATCATTATGTACAAGAACTTCTTGCTCGCAATAGCTTTTGAACTGGACAAGATCGAAACCCAGCAGTATATAACAAAGCGCCGGCAATGCAATGCATACATAACTTCGCTTGACACCTCAGCAGAACCTACAAAAGACCAATAGTCCTCTGCTTCATGGTCCTGACATCGACATTGTGCCACAAAGCAGTGCTGAAGAGGGTGATGCAGTAGACGCACACAGCGGCGATGAGCATGTATCTCTGTGTCTGACCGTAGCTGAGGTTGATAGCATCGCGAGTCGGGCTACCAACGGGGTAGCTGTCCTGGACATTGATATCACCGTAGATGGTGGCAAGGTCTCCCAAGGCGCTCGCGGGCAGGTTAGCCGCAAGGCGAGCAGGGAAGACGCCGGTCCAAATAGCTCCCGCAATGGTAGAGCCGATCGCGCTTCCGATGGAGATGATCATGGATTCGACGGCGAGGAGCGCAGGGAAGTCTTGCTGCTTGGACACGGCCATGAGTGTGGTCTGTTCCGAGATGACCAGGACACCACCGCCAAAGGCAATGAAGATCATGCACATGACAATGTAACCAATGTTCTCGTCGGGCTGGCGGAACTTGATCATAAGACCCACCCCGAGCATGGTAAGCGGTACGCCCCAGAACAGAGAGTAAATCTTGAGCTTTCCGTAGTAGCGGAGCGCGATTCCGTAGACGATGCAGATGAAGCAGCTGCCCATGGTGTAGATGTTGCTGATCCAGGTAGCGTGTAGAGGGCTTTGGTCGAACAGGACGATGAGAAGCGAGTAGAAGTACGAGTCCCAGCAGTACCAACCAACGTACAACGAGCCAGCCATGGTGTAGGTGAAGATGACAGTTCGGTTCTTGAGCAGCGGCCATGGGATGAAGGTGACGGTTGCACCCCACTTCTCCCACAGACTGAATGCGACGACGAGGAGGACCCCGAATACGATGAAGCAGATGATGAGAGGCGACTTCCACTGCTCGGCCTGGTATGAGTAGATGTTGAAGGCAAGGAGGAAGAGCGATAGTCCGGCGGCGAGGAGCAGAAGACCGACAGCGTCGAACTCGCGGAGGTAGTAGCTGACGGTTTGACCAAAGCTACCGCGGCTGGGGCGAGGTGCGATGAGACCCTCCTTGCGCGCCTTGCCCTCGTAGACGACGAAAAGGATGATAAGAGGGGATGTGACAATGGGCGCAATGATGGCGAAGATGCCATAAGTCCATCGCCAGCCGATGCCGCCAGGAGCTGTAATGCCATTGATACCGTATCCGTAGATCCATGTGGTGATGAGCCATGGAGAGGACGCGTAGGAGATGAACAGAGCTCGGTTCTTCAGCTTGGAAGTGTCGGCAATGAAGACGGTGATGAAGAAGTCGATGCTATTGTAGCCAACGTAGAAGAAGGTCTGTGCCGCGCAGTAGGCCTTGACGTTGTTGCAGCTCGCCATTAGGATGAGACCGACGACGTAGATGGCTACTCCTAGAGCGAGACTGAAAGGTCGGCCCCAGATGTTGAGGATCTTGGCATATGGTAGCTTCCAGATACCGCCGACAATGGAGGCGATGACGGTGGTCAGGGCGGTCAGAGAGTGTTGCTTGAAGTTGCTGGTCACGTAGGGACCGAGGGTGCTGGACGTGCTGGACGCGTAGGCAGTGAAGAATTGGATGAACCACATGCTGGAGGTTGTTAGTCTTGTCCCAAACACTGAAAAGGCACTGACCTACGCAATGTACGCCAGGAACAAATCGCGCTTCTTCCAGAGGAGCGAAGCCGCCTGGACCTGTTGAACACCTATCTCGGCGGTGGTGTCGACTTTGTTCAGCTCCTCGTCCGAGTCTCGACTCATGGCAGACTCCCTTGGGCTGCCGACCTTCTCGTCGGGACGAGCAACGTCCATGCTAGTGTGACCTTGGTACGAAGCGGGCACGTCGGCAATGTCTCTGTTGTCGGCATTGGCATTGGCAGTGTTGCCAGAGACCAATGCGCTGCTGGTCAATCCCTTGAAGGTGAAACCCATGTTTAACGGTTGTCGGTGTAATTCAACACCAAAAGTGAGGGGTTGTGATGGTTGGAGATGAAGAGATTGATAAGACAAGCAGCCGCGCGAGCTGCAGGTTCATATACAGAAAACGCTGATCCACGCGGTTCCACTGCAGGGCCCTGTCAAGCGTGCCCAGTTATCGGCTCACTTCGCAGCAGGGTGGGTAGATTGTTCGCGTGAAGGGTGAAAACGGAAATGGTGGTGAATATCACGGTGCTCGTTCCCGGTTAGACCCATGCACCGAAGCTTACCTTTCCTCGTTGCAGTTAAATCCCCGGGATTAAGCAACCCCAAGCATGGCCCAGACAGCCTCCAAATCTTATCTCGATAATCAGCCGGCATCAGCGGACGCCTCGAGCCAATGGCAGCGGGCGGTGGCGTGACGCGTGCGTTATCAGATGAAATTTTTCCATCTAATCATTATCTGATCAAAACCCGCAAGCCACGACGCCTACCTGTGACCCCTGCCCTCTGCTCCGTCAAGCCTTCGCAAGGCGGGAGTACACAGTACCAAGGGAGATGGTGGCCGTTAGCTTGCGAATACGGACCTGCCGGTGGTGCTCCCAATACTCGATAGCTGCCGAGTATCTGGTGGAGCTGTTCGGGGTTTCTGCAGAATTTACTCCCTGCTCGTACCGTGGTGGCGGAACGAGAGTTACCTATCCAACGAAAGAAGTGGACTGAAGGAGCGGAGGAAAACTTACAAATGGGACAAAGGGTTTCGAGAAGCATTCCCTTGCCGGCATCTCGTTCTTGTTGACGCTGCTGCCATGAACGAACTCGAGGGCCTGGCATCTCGGCACGAGTGGGGTCGATATTCGGAGACTGTGCTAACGGCGGCTGATACTTCATCCTTGGGTCCCGACAGGCCTCTTCGGACCCACGCAGCCATCAACCCTGGGAGTGAGCTAGATGCGACGCATTCCGCGTGGTACCGCGAAGCAACAAACAGGATGAGTGCGTCGTCAGCAGGTATTCAGATACAGTTTGGCAACCCCTGCCTACACGAGTCATGTCGGCGGCCGACACTCGGACATGCGCGCGTAGCGTTCCTGTCACCTGCGCTCGGTCGCGTACATCTACGTTGACGTGTACACAGTACAGCATGCTTCTTGTGTTCCTCAGACTGGTCATATGTTACTTCCCCTGCCTCCTGTAGACTCAACATGCGATCACCACGACATGTGTACTCCGGAGTACACCAACACTGTGTATCGGGCCGTGAGCACCAAGGCGTACACCTCCGGACCACCGCTGGTGTCAAGCGTTATGCAGCATGAGATGGAGGTTTCTGAGCAGGTGGTGTTGGCAATCGAGTGGAGCCGGGGAGCTTCCAAAACATTACTTAGGCACGATTGCCCACTTGGATATTGAGCTATAAACCTTGTCTGGTTCCTTGCTTTGGATGGCTCCTTGATAACTTTTATCCAGTAAGTTGCTTAACTTTCAGGAGTTGCCCTGGTCTAGCCACTCTACTCAATCCTTTGCGTCCTACTCTCCACTGACATCCTTCAACCAACTTCTTCATGTCTAGCGTCTCCTCTGACTTCTCCGTAGATGAGATGACCTGCCAAGCTCAAATCTCTCTCGCACCTCTCTTTGGGCGTCTGTCAATGGCTGCCTTGACTGCGCAGTCTAGTAGGCTTTCGGGTGCTATCCCGTAGTCCTGAGGAGCAACGCAAGTGAGAATCACCATCAGAGGACCACACCAGGCCTTCTTTCTCCTGATACTTCCGAGTACAACAGCCGCTGGATGATCAATTCTCCCAAGCCCCTCTCCATGAGCGCAATGCTCTACTCGTAGAATCTCGAATCCGGTCGCCATGTCGGTGTTGAAGCTGGTTGCAACGATGGCGATCAAAGGAATGCAGAAGAAGAAGGGCCAAAGCAGTCAGTGGCTACAAAGTAACATCATGAAAAGGCGCTGCGTAGCAAGGGAAGAGAAAGCCGCTTGCTCACCTCTGTTTTACATGGTAAGGGACTTATCCGTTGCCGAACAGCCTCTTAGCCTTGCGCACCAGGTTTGAGCCCCAGGATCGAGACGCAGACGGGTTGAAAGAGAAAACTTTCCATGGGCGACGACAACCTGACAAGATTCTGGATGGCGTATCTGGTCATGTTTGTCGAGTCGTCATCTTATGATCTAAAGCATCGTCACTGTCATCGATTCAGATGCTCGACCCGTAAGCATAATCTGTACAAGAACTCTGCAACGGACAAGGACTCAATCGTAGAGTGAGCGCTTGTCTCTCGTCATTCGGTATCCGGGCTTTTCACACAATTTCTGATCCGGACTCGGAAGCCATGCTTGGCTAGTGGCCACAACTTGCGCAAATCAACGCTCTCCTCATCAAGATACTCGGCTCATATTGGCATTGCTTAGTACCATGATGGATGTCATCAGATATCCACGCCATTCCTTACGGAGATACTCCTGAGTTACCTGAATGGAGAGTCTCTGATTGGTTGAAGTTTCGGACAGACTTTTACCCTGCTGTTTAGGACTCCAGATCTTCGTAATGTCGCGAATACGATTACTTGTCAAGAGTTGGAGCATCATGGTAAGAATAAGTCGTTCACAATTTTGCAGTCATAATAGGGTATCTAATCGTTTCAAGTCGCCGCAGCCATTACAACCACAACCACCTACGCACAGCAACCAGTTGGTCCTACCGCTTCAATAGTGGCACATCTCGTGTCCTTCTCATTGACCTGGCCATATGGTATTCTAACCACCATCCAGTCGCACAGAAATTTGCCCAAGACGGCCCCCAGTATGATGGAGATGAAAATGTATCCGTTGAAGTGCATGACCAGTAACATGATGATGTACGCGAGACCAAGGGTCAAGCCGTGTATCGAAGCGCGAACAAGTTGTTGCAACGCAGTGGCGCGGAAGGTGGCGTGTTGGGTTCCCAGAGTCGAGGTAGGGCCGTCGCAGCAGTTGGCGGGCATAGCAGCAGCCAACGCAGCTTGCTGTAAGTTGAGCTGTCGCTGGAATTGGCGGAGGAGCAAGGCATCGTATTCGGAACTGACTCGTCGCAGGAATTCGAGACAGACGACTAGGAGAGCCGCGCCGATGCAGCTTGCGGCCATCATGGCGTTGTTGGTCACGTGCCATGACTCGGAGAGAAAGCACGCGTCTACGACACGCCAGTTCCACAGCATCTAGGAGATGTTAGCCATGATGGTGTATCGCGGCGAAGTGGGCTGCGGACTTCTGTGACGCAGGTACTGTTCCCCGAGTGCATCCCTGACATTCCGTGCATGATGGGCGATGTTGGTGCTGTTGTTGGTGTGTAGGGGGTTTGACAGGACGTCTGTCAAGAACCGAGCCGTGGAAGAGCAACTGTCGGAGGACGATGTAGCAAACGCCCAGCTCGGCCGTGCGGCTGCAGACAAGACGACAGGCAGGAGATATGTAGCATCGTATGTCTGCCGCACTGCAGTCTGGCCCGGCCAGCCGTGCCGGCAATCTGGTCGGGAATTATGGGGGAACTTGCTCAAACATACTCGCGCTAGCCTCTTAGAGCGGCCGGCCCACTTAAGCTTCGCCGCCCACTTCTCGAATCCTTGGCCCAAGCTTTTGCGAAACGTGCTCACCACGTTTCCCGCGTGTGACTTGCCGCCTGCGAGCGTTCATATAGATAATGCGGCTTGCACCGCTTCGAGATACGTAGCACGCATAGTTTGCTCAGTCTTTGCCCAGTCGTCCCGTCTGCTCACCAGCGACTCCTCGACCATGGCCGTCCAAATGCTCGTTCCGCGTGCGCATATCCAGAACTACTCCGAGGCGAGTGCTGTTGAGCCGCATTGGGGCTACGCAGATCGCCTCGTACCTTGCACCAGCGACCCTGGATCCTGCGAATATCTCGACGTGGTCTATCACAGCCATGATCTTGGCATGTACTACACCGGCATCATATGGGCGACCATTGGTGCAATCCTGTTGGTGTGGGGCGTTGGCCGGCATCTCGCGCGTTCGCAGCCATCAGGCGTGCAGCTCCCAGCCGAAGCAGGAGAAGGAGTACCGCAAAGACGCAGCGCATTCGAAAGACTCCAACGAGCGATCCCATCATACGCACGACAATACCTCCTACCCGATGCTGCCCGACCCATTTTCGGACGTGTGACGCGCACACAGGTTCTGACCCTCGTCGTCTTGACCGGTTATCTGACTCTTTTCTCATTCATCGGCATTGTTTACAAGAAATGGGTCACGCCCGTCAAGAAGTTACCTGGCGTCTACAACACGCGCACCAGTCTCGGACCATGGTCGGACCGTGTCGGTGTCATCGCATACGCCCTTACACCTCTCTCCGTTATGCTCGCGACACGTGAGTCCATTTTGTCGCTCGTCACTGGTCTGCCCTACCAGAGCTTCAACTTCCTCCATCGCTGGCTAGGTTACATCATCTTCGTGCAGTCGGCTCTTCATACCATTGGCTGGTGCGTCATCGAGATTCGCCTGTATCAGCCTCAACCATCTGTCGCCGCGGAATGGATCGTGCAAAAGTACATGATCTGGGGGGTAGTCGCAATGCTCCTTCTGACCATCCTTGTCCTGCTTTCTACCCCATGGGCCATCCGACTCACCGGCTACGAGTTCTTCCGCAAGGCCCACTATGTCCTGGCTATGGTGTACATCGGAGCCTGCTGGGGACACTGGGAGCAACTCAAAGTCTTCCTTCTTCCCGGACTCCTCGTCTGGGGCATCGATCGTGCCATCAGATTCGCCAGAACAGCCCTGCTCCACTACAACTTCCTACCATCTGGACACATGGGCTTCCGTGCCGCTTCCGCCAACGTTGCGCTTTTCAAAGACGATGTCAATGGTGACGTTGTGCGTCTAGACTTTGACCATCCTCAGGATACCTGGGACGTCGGCCAGCACTTCTACCTCACATTTCCAGAAGGCTCGATTTGGCAGTCTCACCCATTCACACCAATCAGTCGGCCGGTATTCGGGGCTGACGCCCAGAGACATTCCTACATCTTCCGCGCACGAGGTGGCGAAACGAAGAAGATTGCAGGTCTATCCATGAAGCGTATTGCAAACATGGCGAACCACCAAGAGTCGCATGAGAGCCTGATGGCTGATGCCCGTCTCTCTGTAGTTTTGACTGGACCCTACGGTGAGCGCACCATGCGTGGTCTCGCTTCCAATTCCAACATCCTCTGCATCGCTGGTGGTACCGGTATCGCCTACGTTCTTCCCGTGCTACTTGACCTTGCCTCCAGCCCACAAACCCCTGACCGCCACATGACACTCATCTGGAGTGTACGCCGAAGAAGCGATATTGACTGGGTCGGTCCTGAACTCGCTACTCTCAAGCGCAAGTGCCGGAACCTGCGAACTGGTATTCACATCTACGTTACCCGCGCCGCAGAGGAAGCCAACTTTGATCTCACTGTTTCTGAAAAGGCAGCGCCTAATGAGTGCTCCAAGGAGATGAACCCTGCTTCACAATCTGATTCTTCGTCTGCCGATGCATCTTCCGCGTTATCGGTACACGGCGTGTCAAAGTCGGAACTGGGACTAGACCACGTCCAAGCCAGGCCTGATCTCGATGCTCTTGTGACAAACTTTGTCGCTGGCACCGTACGGGGAGGCACCGAGGTATTTGCTTCGGGACCTGGCGGAATGATCAGCGACCTTCGGCGGATAGTCGCCAAAACCAACAAGGGTGGTGAAGTCTGGAAGGGAGACGACAGGTGGGATGTACGGTTGACGTGTGACGACCGTTTAGAGTGGTAGTTTTCTTTAGCTCGATACCCCAAACGCATTGCTTTCAAGTCCTACCAAATATCTTTCGCATCGTGATGTCTTGATATCGTTATGAACGGAGAGGTTGTGTTCCTATCTTTCTTCAGCTTTACCAACCTATTTAAGCAGGGATGTTAGGGTGCGACAAAAGATTCGGAGTAATATCATAAATATCGTCCTTCTAAGCACGATAGTTGGCGGGTTCGTAATTTAGTACGGGTTTGTCATCAAGGCGGCACAAAAAGCATTCAGGCAGCGGTATGAGCGGCAACGAGTTTGTCAACCACTCAAAAGGAGTGAGTGGGCGGCGGAGGCAGCCAGGAACACTGCTTTTCAAGTCAACAACGCGCATGCCGGGATGTATCTTTGGCATAGCAGTGCTCAATCTGAACGTAGTGTGGTGCGTAATGTGAGAGTAGAAGACCGGTAGAAGTTGGTGGACTGAGGCGTTCCGACAGCTGCCATGCTGACTAAAAGCCGCGCTAGTGGCCGATGTGACGTTTCGCTCATTCTGTCGCTCAGTGGTGTCTTCTTACTTGTGACACAGACATTTTACCTATGATACATCTACCTCCCTAGGAGTTGTTAGCAACGCACAAACCCGGTGGATGAAAGACCGTCGAATTGGTGCCCGTCCGCTGCCAGACCTACGGCGATAGGCCTTTACCTCCGAACCCCACATTGTCAACCTGGATCTGTTTCCGCTTAACAACTTGACATTCGACTACTTCCGAAGGTCTTGAAATCTTAAGGACAGTCATGAACGGCCTACTGGACTTATGTTATGATGTGTTGATCCAAATTTTAGAAGAGATACAACCCGAAGATCTCGCTGCGTGTGCGCAGACGTCCAAAGGCTTCCATGAAGTCATCAAGAAGAACAAACTGCTTTACAAGACCTTATACCTCAAGCAATTTGTATAAAATCCTCCCTGATCGGTCTGTATTTTATGAAGTTTGACTTTATGACAGGACGACCCTCGAAGGCGGAGACCGACCGATCCCGAGCCGGAATGGATAGGAGCATTGCAGAGAGTGGTGAGATGTCAAAAGGTGCTTTTGTCAGCTAACAATGATCTCAAGGTACAAAACCAACTCTACGTCATGCATACTGTTACTGAACGCCCGCAGAAAGACGAGTTCACATTCGTTGCAACAACAGTCGATAATCTTATCGCTACTATGTCACTGGATGAGTACGGAATCACTCACAATAGGCGATTAATCACAGAGCTATTCCAGCATATCCCGCAAAATCATGATGCCTTCATGTGCCGCTCTTCTCTCTTTGGTCGCGCTGGATCAGCAAAACAAAAGCCAGCCGAAGATGAAGAGAGTCAACAGCTAAGCGCAAAGCTACACAGCCTGTTCGGCTTTCCTCAATCTAATGCAGGAAGGAAGGATCTATCGACCAACCCATATGCCAGATCGCGCGTGTACGACTTACGAAACTACACCGATAAGAACGAGTGGGGGCCCTTCCGTGATGACGGAACCATGCGAGTAGACTGGGAGATGGTTGAAAGCATCATGATAGTGATCGCAAACAACTCCTGCTTCTGCGCCCATCCTGTCTCAAATCGGCTTCGACCACCGTGGTTCACTCCGCTTGACGGTGTGATTCCAGCAGAATATAATCAGATAGGCGACAAAGTACCAAAATATACGGCGCTAGTCCATCAACCGAGCTTTCCGCTCAAAACGAATGATCCATACCGAGTAGAAGGAATCTGGTCGCGTGTAGGTTCTTGTCCGACTGGTAGTTTACGCATCCCTCTAACGACATCTAGATTGTATGCTTTCTCGATTACAACGACCTTTACAATTATAACTTCAGCTCCTCAGCGATGAAAGTACCCTCCAACGAGCCAAGAGAGGCACTCAATACTGATGAAGCCATCAAACACATCATCATGGATTTGCGCATCACAGACATCACAGCACCAGGGCCTTTTGATAACCCTGCCTTGCCTGTTGTGCATTTCAGAGGCAAATCCAAGTCTGTAGATGCTATTTGGGATCCTAATGCCAACTCTGGAATCCGTGGTACTGTCCGGTTGACACCGGAAGGTGAAGTACGATGGCAGACCATCTCGGTATTCCAAGGGTAAGGAAGAGGAATACTGCTTGTAAATCGAACAGAATTCTACTGACGCTGCGGCAGTGGCGAGGAGCGATGGCGCAGTGACGGCATTCAGGTTGGTGGGTTGCGCTGTCCTCGCGGCGTTGTAGGGACATGGTTTGAGAAGGATTTCGATGCGCATGGACCTGCTGGACCGACAGCTTTCTGGAAGGTCGGTGAAAGGAGTTGACTAAGTAGAAAAATTGTATCAGGTGTGTAGAAGTGAGGATACCCTGGTCTACATACAAGAGAGGATACACTATTGATAGACTGTCCGTGCTAGGCAGGTAACAAGGATTCTAACCAACAAAAGTCCTGCAGGTTCTGAGATTAAACAAGTAATTGCAAGGATAGCTTCTCGTGTAAAGCATGGTAGAAAAGTGGAAATGAAGTGCAAAGAAGTAGATATGCGTTTTGGTATTTTAATGTGTTTCCACCTTAACGCAGTTGCTGACACTATTTTCACTTCAATCTCATTTGTTTCCTCTGGCACGAAATCAAAATCGTTATCACTCAGTCACGCTTCTTTCCCCTCTTCGAACAAAAAGCCCTCGACTGGCTTCCCTGTAGACACGAACACCTTCGTTTCATCCTCCGATTTGTGCAACCCTACGCCTGGATCGGTAAACGTCAGATGTTTGATGGGGTCTGGCCGGAATATATCGCTAGAGATACATGGGCCATATCTGTATACTAGGCATGAACGACGGAAGTGCGGGCCTTCAATGAGAAAAAGGTTCATCCGGCTATCTAGGCTATCAATGTTGACGACGTGGTCAGTTAAGCCATTGGCCGTCCCATTCGCTGCAAATTGCAGTCTTCCGTGAACTACTGTGCCGAATTCCTCTTCTGCCTTGATCAAAATGTAGCGTATCGTGATATGACCATGCGCCACTTGTGAGGTATTGCCGGTGACACAGAGATTGTAGTCGAGGTCTTGCCACAGTTTTCGCATGTCGATATGCCCTGTATCATGCAACCACAATCGATCAGCCGGTCGCACGGTCGAATTGTCGTAGATGCGTGAAGTTTTCCAAATTGAACCTGGTACGGAAGTTCTCTGCGACACAGCTTACAAGCCGTCGCTCATGACCGATGGCTGTGTTGCAAAAGCCCATCACCGCTGAACTGGGTATTGGTCTTGAGCAAGAGCGATGCAAGTCTCAAGGGTAGATGCGTGAGAATGTGCCTCCACCCTAAACTTAAACACGAATGCCCATGTCTGGTAGTCGTTGAAAATACTCCATGGTACCATGCCACACATTCCAATGATGGATATCACCGAGAAGATGTCCGTAGATTTGCCGCGCTCGCAAGTCGGTTTTGAGCCAGGAGTCAGGGTTCTTCTTGTCAGGGACATACTGTAGCCCGTATCGCCGAAGAATCTGGTAGTCTCCGTTGTTCCCAGCCTATAGAACTAGACTTGGATGATTCCCCAAGCGTCTGATGTTCTGCCTGACTTCGAGATCCATACTTCTCAAGCAGTCGGGGTAAGCTGCGTAGTTGGCACATAAGAACTTGGAATTCTGGATTCATCAGCGGTGTCATGTAGCGCATCTACCGTGTAGCCACCGCCTCCCCAGTCTCTGAGCATAGTTTGATTGCTATCAGCAGCGAGCTTGGCCCAGGGGCGGTGATTTTGGAGTTGAGGCGCGTGAGAAGTGAGTCGGCGGGCACCTAGCATGATCAATGTCGATGATATCAGTTCCACTCGAAAAAAGCCAAACTGCTGAGTGATAGAGTGAATCGGAGATTGGTAATCCTGAGTGAAGGCCTTGACTCTGATTGTGCATGAAGCCTGTTACCCATATTCTCGCGACCGCTAGAGCTCCACTTCATCGAATGTAATGATGGCTTTTACAAGGCCGAGTTAATCACTGGTGTAATTTCTTCCTTCAACACGACCTCATGACATACTATTCTGTAGACTCTGAAGGCTACCGCAGTAGCCTTATCTCCCTAAGAGATGCCCATCTTGGTCTTTGCAGAACTAAGATTCTGCAACAGTTAGTACTACCCCCCTAGATCTGCAAGTCGGCAGGACTATGTCTCGATCGAGCCCGGCTTCCCAGGTCCACACGTCAGAAGGATCGGACCCCAACCACGTCCCCAATGGTACTGCGCTTTGCGAACAGGCCCTCGCGAGATTTATGTATGATTTACGATAAGTTCATGCTCTCCAGACTCATTTTGCGCGCTGACTTGAGGAAGACTTCCAATACGTCGTAGTCCAACTTGAATTTGCCGATCCCGTGCTCGTTGAACATATTATCAGGCTTCATGATTATCTTCACGTTCAGAAAGACTAAAGCAAAGGTGTCTAGACCTTCGAACGCAAGTTTTGCTCGCCGTGTTCGCTCTCCGATTCTCGGAAGGCACTGCGAAGGTATTACGAAGGTATTGCGGTACATCCGTACTCTCCTCGCCAACCCAACGCTCTGGAATTTCGTTGAGATCGTTTAAAGGGTCTGAAATCTTCTCATTCTTGAGAGGGCCGCGATAACCTTCAGTCGGTGCATCACACGCCGACGATTACGCATTGGCAGAGGTGCGTTCGCCCTTTTTGAACGTCCAGCCCGTCGCTAGTGGAGTTGAGGTGTACAGAATCAGCGTCTTAAATTCCGTTGGTCGTGAGCCTAGGAGTAAGTTGCATGTTGTGGTAGCTGGGTGGAGAAGGTTCGGCAACTCTTGACCCGCGACCACAATTGTGCATTGGATTATTGAATGCGGGGTTCACTTATGCCCCTGTCACATGAGACACGTGAGTAAACGCAATCAGACAAAATAGTATTACGTGATTCAGTTGCGATCGATAATGCTTTGTCGATAGACTGTGAATAGCTTGCTTGAGTAGCCGATGAATCACGATGAAGCTTAGTATTCTCTAATTGTGCCTTTTACGATACCCTAAAGGTGCAAACTAAATTTTGGAACAGAAGCGCGAAGAAGTACAGTACAGGGACCTTTTTCAATATATAGTTTACCTAGGTACGATTTCCATAACAGAAATTTATTTGCATGTGTGCGCCGAAGGTGAATCCCAAGCACACCCTCTTCAGGCTCTATGCGCTGCTCAGGATCTCAAAGCCTACAAGATCTGGCGCAAAGGTGTTTCCGTAACCCGTAAACTTGATTGTGTTCTCTGCGCCTTCCATAAACCCATCGGCCTCAACATAGAGTCGTAAACTTTCCCTCCAATCGCCACCAGAAAGAGGAAAGGCCCATCTCTTCGCCTTAGCGTCGTTGACCGCGATCGTCATGTTCCGTGTGTTGTCGCCCCATTCCCAAGCAGTCGTGAACACGTAGTCATAGTTGACGAAGTCGATACCTATGAGGCTTTTACCAGCTGACTGAGCGCTGACATTAGCGAAGACGACGCTGCTGCTGCGATCGATCTTCTCGATTTTCATGCCAGTGGGAAGACATGCCCCGGTCCCACATGAGACCACATGCGCTGGTCCAGAAAGGGACGCATTGGCAGCGGAGTGATACGAGCCTGACTTGAGCGGAGCAGCCGCAATGATGCTGGATAGAACCCATAGTCGTAGTTCATGTCCGGCTAAATCGATCGTCTGGGAGTTAGACAAAGTACCAAGGTCTTTCGCAGCCCAAACATCACGCACATCAGCCGAAGCTATGCCCAGTGATGCAAGATCAAAGCCTACAGTTTGAGAGTCATTTTTCCAGTTCGCGACTCCCAACACCATCTTTGATCCCGAGAGCTCTCCCAGCCAAATATCCCACTGCTCTTCGGTGTCGCGACGAATCAGCTTTGCCTGCTGAGCAAGTGGATCTTGATTGATCGCAATGATTTCTTTGTTGGACAATATTTTCAAGGAGCTCTGACCGATGCGCCCACGGTCGAGTGCAGCGCCAATGATCAGGGGTGACTTGTTAATAGCCCACATTCCAAAGTGAAAGCGCTCTTCCTCTTCTGAAAGAGCATTGAGACCAACACTTGGGTTGTCAGCGAGAATCTCAAAATGTAGAACGACTTACTTACATCAGCATGTCCATGTCTGCAAACGCACCAACAGTGGTGTGCCTAAAGTATGGCACGACTTGATTCGTAATGCGCCAAATGCTGCGCCATGCATTATAGATGTCATTGCTGATTCGCCACGTATTGCCAATCTTAGCAGCCCACTCCCCAACATCGGTACCGATCCCCCATTGGCAGATGTAGTATTTGATGTCGCGCTCGACCGCTTCTAATTCGGCCGCCATATGTTGGAAGCGTGCCGGGGACTGTGATTCTGCCGAACTAGAATCGGCCATCGTCGTGTTGGAGGTAGAATAGCAGTTATCATACCTGCGCATTGTTAGCATGGTAAAGAAAATTAGCAAGTTCTCCCATGTCGTACTTCAGGCTATCTCCCCCCCACTCAGCGAAGCTCTCGGCATCTAACCGCTCGAATCCTAGACTCGCAGGCAGCACTTTTGACCCACATTGCAGGTACCCAGCGCCAGAGTAAAGGCCAAAATCCAAGCCTAGACCATGGAGGAAGTCACCTAGTGCCTTGCCACCGGATGGGAAGAGGGTCTCATTCCATTGAAGTTTACCCTCAGCATCTCGATCTTTAGAGTTCCAGCCGCAGTCAACTGTTACGAACTTGTAACCAGCTTTATCAAGTTCGAGCTCGATAAGCCCTTGGGCGCTTTCTTTGATTTTGTCTTCAGACGGGAAGCAGTTCCACGTGTTGTACGAGTTCCATCCCATAGGAGGTGTGGGTGATCTGACCGTTCTGGCTGTGGCTTGCAGGGCGAGACATGCTGAGAGGAGGAGTGTAGTAGCCATCGTGGTAAGAATTTGACGCCGAGAACAGCGAACGCGCGCACTCTTAAATGGATTCCCTCCTGAATTCAACAAGAGGTAGTCTCTTTGTTGCATGCTGCATGCCCTCACAGCAAGTAGCATCACCTAGCCATTGACGCTTATCTCAGCGGGCTCAGACGGCAAACAAGAAAAGGTTAGCGCTAAAGCTTAACTCCTGTCACCCCCCTATATGTAACAACTCTATCTTGTTTTACGTCTAAAGTACTTTAGCCTAAAAGCTATTATAGAACTATTACGCAAATATTTGTACTATAATACAAACTATAATAACTTATTTTATACTTAGTATATAACTTATTTGCTATAGTTAATTCTCATTATAGTAAATATAAGTAAATAGCTCTAGTTTTAGAGCTGTATAAAACAAAGTATATGCTATTACTTTTATTTCAGAGTAGTTGATAAAATAATACTTCATTATACTTATCTAAGTATTATATATATATATTTTTCTTGAAAGTTAAGTTTAAAAAAGTAAAGAAGTTACTACTGTAAATATAAAGCACTGTATAACATGAGTACATAATACTCTATAATATTATTTAAAATACTATAGTTTAAAGAAAACTTAAAGCAAAGATACAAAATTAAACTAGTTAAAGCTATGTAATATTACTAGCTAGTAGTAGTTAAAGCTTATTAATAAGCGCACTACTGAAAAAACCATATAAAGTTTAATTAGTTAATGCGCTAATTTATTTATGTTTAAGTTATAAAATTCTCTTTAAGTACCTAAGCACTTTATATTATACTAAGTACTACTATTTACTACTATATTAATAGTATTGCTTAGTAAAATTTGTGTGTCGTATGCTAAATAAATTATTCTAGTATAGAAAATAGTAAATTGCTTTAGTAATACTATTTTAGTTGTAAAGACTATGTTTAAAAATAGTATTTACTTATACACGTAATATGTTTTGATAAAAAAATTGATTTATTAATTGCACTAATTTCTTGCTTTAAAGTAAGATAAGTAAAAGTAATTAGTTAGTATTTTAATGCATAACCAGTGTTTGTATTGTAGTATATATGAAGTTTATTAAGAGTAGTTTTATACTAGCTGTAAGGCGCAATACCAAGTATAGATACGGGATACTAGAGATAGGAGGATAATAGTATATTGCCTGTAGAGGAGAGACGAATCGATACCGTCTTGACTACGATATCGTATCTCTACTTATACTAGGGTAATCTAGGGTCATATGATCTATTCGGACCTAACATAGTCGAGTCTGACCTCAGCCATTCCGAACTGATCCGACCTGGCCTAGAAGGTCGCCAGATCCTGACACTAGTACCCCTGTACGCGTTATTGCACTATTAAAGCTTATAAAATTATCGAAGTAAGTATTATATTTATATAATTTAATCACGTTTCAACTGGTGTCGTTTTTTGGTACCTTAGCAAATTTTTTCGACTCTGATTATCGCTTGGTGGTCTGAGCTTTCCTTCTAGAACTTATCTACCCAACGTGCGAATCTTGTTAACTACATACAATCTTTTTTTTTTGACTTTTGCGACTAATTAGCAGAGGGTAGCTGCTTTTTACTTTTTTAGAAACCCTATTTTGACTACAACAACAACCACCACCTTTGACACCTTAAAAATAAATAAGTTAAACATAAAACATAGTATACGTACTACAAAAAAGCAAAAAAAGCAAAAAAAGCAAAGTTGCTTAACGCTACAAGTCTTAATTTAAAACCTGTTAGTCTAAAGCTATAAATTAATTATAAATAGGAACACTATAAAGCGTTTAGTATATAGCACATAATTTTAAGAATAGTAATGGTATTTTTTCGCTCGGTGGACTGAGCTTTTCTGCTCCGAGCGCTTAGCGCGTGGACCTCATCCACTCACCGTTCGAGTTTCGTTAACTACACACAATCTTTTTTTGACTTTTGCGACTAATTAGTAGAGGGCAGCTGCTTTTTACTTTTTTGGAAAACACATTTTAACTATAACAACAACCACCACCTTTGATACCTTAAAAATAAATAGTAGTTTTTTAAATAATTTACGGCTCTGCTATACAAATAGAGACAAAAAGTAAAAGGCTATAGGCAAAAATTAGGCTAAAGTCCTTTAGACGGCAAAAGCCTTTACCTCTCACCTTTGACCTTATTAGTCAAAATGTGGGCTAGGCTCCTTAGAGCCTAGCCTAAAGGCAATTTGCCGTCTGAGCCCGCTGAGATAAATTGACGCGGGCGACGGAGAAATTGGTCGCGGTGCATCCAGTCCCAGCTCTTAGCCCGCATTATCTGGTATAGCGCCGCATCTCAAAGTAGCGATCGACAGGTATACGAAGTGTTATACAGGGATGAAGGGGTTGTACTCTGGGGTCTAGTGAGGAGAAGGCCGGACGTTTGCCTGCGAAAGAGCCGTGGGTGTCCTAAGCCGGGGGAATAGAAGCCATACCCCGCTGAGCCTCGCGCGACCAGCCTCGGCTTGTGTTGAAAGAGGTTGCATGAACACTTCCTACGTAAATAGGCGATACTGAATTGAGCAAAGATGCCGAAGCATCTAGGTGCGATATCGCTGTAGCGTCGATCTCCCTCGAATTCAGGTCTTTTACGCGCTTGCAACAAAGGCAACCCGGAACTACAGCTGCTGCCTAGTTTGTCAGTCATCACATGTGACTCCGCAAGCAGTCCAAGAATTGGCGTGGTAATATCTAGTGATGACATCTGTCCGCTTGAGAAGTCGATGCCCAGTGTATCTTGCACCCTGGTACTGATTGTAGATGGAAGACCAATGGAGGCATCGACAAAAACGCGGGCGTGGTGCATGTTTCAGATACGGCACTTTTGCCGAGTCAGCTATTTTGCTGGTACAGGGTGTTCGCCGTCTACAGACGAGTTGTTTCGTGTGGCGGCGCCCGCAATCGGTTAAGCCTAAACTGTGAGGCGTCGGAGGCGCTGCTATTTTCCATAATTGTCAGTGTTCGCAGAATCTCCAAGCTTCAATTAACCCTATCAAGCCTGGGGATTCTCTCTTCCCGATGGCCGACCGTTGCAAGCTGCAGAGTGGTTTCTCGTTGAGCACGAGTGGCTCTACAGACGCGTGGGACGGGGGAGGTAACAACGTATAACAGTGTTAGGCGGCTGCGGCTTGAAGTACTTCACACTGCAGTGCGGTGGATGTGCAATATCGCTATCAGAGCGCTTGCGCTTCATTGTGACAGGGCGTCCGCATGGCGCAATTGCGCTATAAGGGAATCCGCGAGAATATGTTGTGACAGGTGAAGGTGGCTGACACCGAAAGCTTAGTGCTCTTGCCAGCTGATAGGGGATCATCACGTGGCAATAAGCATTTGCCGCGTGGATCGGCAAGTAAAAGTTACTTAGGCTGCAATTCCCCGAGAGAACGGTTGGACTTGCCGCGTCTAATTCGAAGCCGTGTAATCTTTCAAGTCATCTCTATTCATTTTTAAGGTGTTAAAGGTGGTGGTTGTTGTTGTAGTCAAAATAGGGTTTCAAAAAAAGTGAAAAGCAGCTACTCTCTACTAGGCTGGCAAAATTGCTGACATTTGGGTCTTACATAATTAGAACACCAAAACCTTCGCACCTTTGTATCGCCACGAATACAAGAGATATATATGTAAAATTTGTATATAGGGTAAAATATACCTTAAAGAATAGATTACAAGATTTTTAGCTATATGTCTCTAAAACTCGCAGCAATGCGTGTTACGAACCTAAGAAGAGAGAAGGTACAGACTATGTATAAAGGATGAAGGCAGGAAGAGATCCTTAACTACCTAAACAAAGGGCAACACCTTTGTGTGCTAATAGATAACGCCACCCCGCACTAAGCACGTGATCCTACAGACCTTGGCAGAAGTCCTTTATAGAACAAGTTACATGCGTCTTATAATGTACTATAAAATCCTACACGTCCTACGCATAGGACAGCATAGGATTTTGTAGGACAGCAAAACACTTTCTTAGTATATAATAGTAAGTATTAAGCCCTTATAGCTTAGTGTGTTTAATTTTAAGTACAATCTAAGAATTACTTAATTCTTAACTTCTTTATATTATTACATTATTCTACTAAACATGCTAACATAACTTTTGTCTATTACACTTACTTATTTTAAAAGAACTAATATAGATTATCTATAAATAATTTTTACACTTTAAATACTTTTAAAATAAGTAATACTATAATAAACACTTTTACTAATATTTTAACTACAAGAACAACTACGTAAGCTAATAAGCCTAACACTTACTATAGTAACTATAATATGCTTAAGAAATAGCTACTCTAAGTTAATAAAAACTTCTATATTAAAAGAACTAAGATTAATAATAACAATATAGTTATATAAGCCTTTATATTCTTATAAAAAGCTACTAAAAAATAAGGTAACTTTATTTTTTATTAATATATAGATATTACTATTAATAGTAATATTAATAAAGTACTTATTAAAAACTAGAATAACTTTAAAATAAAAATAAGAAAAGTATTTTTACTTTTTAAAGAAGCTATAGTAGTAGAATAAAAAATCTAAAAGTTGTAATAAATACGCTCTATAGCTAATTATATAATAAAGTTTTAATAGTACTAAATAGTTATTAAATAAGATAATAATAATTTAATGTAGATGTACTAATAAGGTCTTAAACTAGTAGTATAAGTAGAACTTATATAAAGTAGAGCTACTCTTAATATACTTAATAAACTTATAGCTAAGGCTATTAAAGTAAATAATAATCTTTATAAGCTAAAGTTAGAAGAATAACTATTTATATAAAAAAATTGCACACCTAAAAATATAAATACTTAATTCTATTAAATATTCTAACGTCTATACTTTAACTAAGGTTAATAATAAAACTATACTCTTAGAATTTTAAAATACTATATAACTAATAGCTATAAGCCTATACACCTTAATAATTTTAATAAAGAACTTAAGAAGAATAAGTTTTAAAATAATAAAAGTAGTAAAAAAAGTTATATAAAGTAAAACTACTAGAGCTAAAGTAAAGTAATATAATAGTTAAGTATTTTTTACTATATAGTACCTAGCAACAATCTAGAGGAAAAATAAAATATTATTACTTAACTTACTATTATAGTCTAAGGACAAAACTAGGTAAACATTAATAGTCTAAATAACCTCCTTATAATTACTTTAAAAGAAGCTTTAGATAATAACATTTTTAAAATAATACTTAATAAAAAAATAAAAGTAACTTTAGTAAACTAAACTAAGTATAAAAAAATAGCTAAGTTTTAAGAAACTTACTAGCTTTCTACACTAGTAGCAAAAACAACACTAATAGCTTAGAATAAAGAAATTTTACTACTAGCTATATAAAAAAACTTAAACATGCTAAATAAGTAAAATATTAACACATAAGTACTACTACTTTTAAAAACATAATACTTAAACAACCTAGCTAAGAAGATTAATATTCTACTTAGGTAGCTTAGATAACTTAAAAAAATCTTTATAAAACTTTATAAAAAAATATTAATAAAATACTACTAGTATACTAATTTACTAGAGAAACTATAGAAAAAAATAATTATTTTAGTAGTAACTATTAATAAAGCCCTACATAATAACTTTGTATAGAAATAAACTTAAAATACTAAAGTATTTTAGAATAAATTAACGCATTAACTTTTAAATAAAGAAAAAAAAAGAGTTATAAAAAACTTTAGGCAATATACTAAAAGTAAAAAATTTAAAAAGTTAATTATAATAGTATATACTATTAGATAAATTTATGTAACTTAGAATATACAAAGTACTTATAAACTATATATATATATAATAGCTACACTATGTACTACTTAGATAAGTATAAATTAGAATAGTTTTTAAAAAAACTAAAAGAAATGTCTTAATATAAGTACTAATAGTACAACTACCTAAATAATAAATGCGCAGTATATATATAAAATAAACAATATAGCTTATACTTTTATAAATATAATAATCTAGAAAAAACCTTATAAATATATATAACGCAGTAAAAGAATTATAAAAATAGAACTTATATATAAAAGTTTAACTAGCTTTTATAGCATATATGCCTTAATATTCAATACAAACTATATATAGTTGCTAAAAAGTTTTATAAATTTAGTATATAGTTTTTTTTAGATAAACGCCCTAAACACTTAAAACTACTAAAGTAATAAACATAATTAACCTCTTAAGCCTTCTTAAGCTACTAGTAAAGCTTAATAGATATTAAATAATAGTATTAGTAGATTTTAGCTTTTAAGCTAACTTTGTTTTCCTTTAAGTAGTATAAGTAGTAGGTCTATAAATACTAAAGAAATAAGAACTCTACTTACTATATATAGCAAATAGTTAGCTTATTATAAGCAAAACAACTATTATATATAAATTTAGCAAAGTAATACTTAGTATTTAAAAATATAAAAAAGAATTAAACTTAAACATCTTTAAATTAGCTACTTATAATATTATATTAAGAATTTTTTAGTTATAAGAATACAACTTGTAAATTAACTAAAAGTTAAAAAAGTTTTTATTTAAGTGCTATAGATTAGACGCAACTATAAGCTAGCCTATATATTTAATAACTATAATAGTAAATAAAAAGAAAATTTATAATATTACTAAAAGACAGTAAACTTTAACTAAAAATAGCCTTATAATATAAAAGTTTAACTTAATAGATACTAGTAAAGCACTTTTAAGTTACAAAGTTAGAGTTTTAAAGTAACATATAACTTTAAATATTTTAAAAAAGTATAAAGAATTTTAGTATTTTTTTATAAAAGTAGTAAATAGTAAAGCTTTACTAAAACACTAACTCTAGAACTATAAAATTATTCTAGAAGAAAGAAAGACTTTACCTTTTAGGCTAATTTATTAATTATTAGAGATAGAACTTAAGGAACTAAAAACTAAGCTAAATAAAGATTTAAAAAAAAGATATATTAGACTTTTAATATTACTAGTAAGATTTTTTATACTTTTTATAGTAAAGAAGAATAGGCTACTATAGGTATACGTTAACTACTAGAAACTTAACAATATTATAGTAAAGAATTAATACTTATTACTAAATATTATAAAGCTTTAGAATTAATTATCTTATACTAAAGTTTTTACAGTATTAAATCTCTAAAATAAATACTACTTTATTAAAATAAAGAAAAGTAAAGAATAGAAAATAGTTTTCTAAATATAATATAGATACTATAAATACACTATTATGCTATTTAAGCTTATAAACGCTCTAGCATTATTTTAAAAACTTATTAATAATAAATTAAGAGTACACTTAGATATCTTTATTATAGTATACTTAAATAACATTCTTGTCTACTTTAAGAACTTAAAAAATTATATAAAACACGTCTATATAGTACTAAAATGCCTAAACTAGTTTAACTTCTAACTAAAACTAAAGAAATATAAATTTTAGAAAAATAAAGTTACTTTCCTTAGATATATAGTAGAAGTATAAGAAGTATAAATAAGTAAAAAAAAATATAGGTAGTTAAGAAATAGCTATATCTAATAATAGTAAAAAAAATATAATTATTTTTAAAATTTTTAAACTTTAACTAATAGTTTATTAAGAACTACTTTAAAATTACTATTCTACTAATAAAACTTATAAGAAAGAAAACACTCTTTAAGTAGAGTAAAAAAGTAAAAAATACTTTCTAAATACTTAAAAAGTAAGTATAGAACTACTATGCTTTTGCATTTTCTAAGCAGAATAACTATTACACTTTAAAACTAATATATTAGACTTTATACTAAGAGGCTGTGCTAGTTAACTATATAAAGGCAAATAGCACTCTATTACGTACTATTTATAAAAATTCTCTAGACTAGAAAAATAATATAACGTCTACAATAAAGAACTACTAGCTATTATTATATACTTACAGTATTAGAGAGCATATATAGAAAGCTACTTAAAACTTATAATATTTATAAATTATAAGAACTTAGTTAACTTTATAACTACTAAATTACTTAACTAATAATAAATAAAATAATTAGAATTACTTAAATAATATAAGTTTAAGATTATATATACACTAAAAAATAAAATA
Organism: Alternaria gansuensis; assembly: GCA_009289805.1. Lineage (NCBI taxonomy): Eukaryota > Fungi > Ascomycota > Dothideomycetes > Pleosporales > Pleosporaceae > Alternaria > Alternaria gansuensis. The sequence goes on along the minus strand of WBOK01000373.1, from coordinate 15,765 downwards.
ACAGTAAAGTAAATGCCCTTAGCTAATAACATAATATTATAAGAATAAAAGAAATTATTAATACTATAATACTTAAAATTAATAAAGATAAATTATTAAAACTAGTAAAAACGCTAAACGCAGTTCTATAAATTACACTAAACATATTAAAAGAATTAAAAAAAGCAATTATTAAATAATATTATAATAACTCTATACATAGTTACCTTAGCATTACCTAAACTATATAACTTATTAGGAGAAATTACAAGTTTCTAGAAATAAAGAACAAGGTTACTCTCTTTATTACTAAGTACACAAACTATTAGAAGAACAAGTATAATACTTACGCACCTTATAAAGAAATATAAGTAATAGAACTACTTAACTTACTATAGTTAAATATCTCTATAAACTTTATTATAAAATTACTATTCTTAAGAGACTCTATTACTAAAGTAGCTTATAACACAATTCTTATAGTAGTTAATTAATTTACAAAACAAGTAGAGTACATTACTTTTAAAAATTTTCTTATAGTAGTACAGCTAGCATATATTACTAACAATTAAATTATTAAATATTATAGTATACTAAAGTTAATTATTAGTAATAGAAATAAGCTCTTTACCTTTAACTTATAAATAAAACTATTAGCTATAATTAAAATAAAACAAAAGCTATTAACAGCTTATTACTTATAAATAAATAAATAAACTAAATAAATAAATTGCATAATAAAAGCCTACTTTAAAAAATATATTAATTAACAGCAAAATAATTAGGTATTACTACTACTTATAGCATAAATAGCATATAATAACAAGATTTTAAAATTTATAAAACAAACACTATTGTACGCAAACTATAAAAGACACCTAAATTTTTTTATATAAATATTTCTAAGCTAAAAAATAAAAGCAGCTATTACTATAGCTAATAAGCTAAAGATAGTATATAAGTTACTTAAAATAATACTTAAAAAGTCTTAATGCTAAAGTATTTTATATGTTAACTAGAAATAAAAAATAGCACTTTAGCTAAAAAAATAAATAAAGTATATTTGCTTACAAAAAATCTTCGTACTAAACAACTTAATAAAGAACTTAACAATATTAAAGTTAAACTATTTTTAATTTTAAACTAGAAAAGACTAGTTACGTATATACTTAACTTTTTACTAAATATAAAAATCTACTTAAGATTCTATATTAATATATTAGAACTAGCAGACTTAAAAATACTATTACAAAAAACTTTCTACTTTAAAATAAAAAAAAAAAACAATGTTTTTAAAGTTAAGAAGATCTTAGTACACTAAGCATAAAATAATAATAAAAAATACTTAGTTAAATAGTTAAAATACCTAAATAGCAAGAATATATAGAAACTAAATATAAACTTTATAAATTATTACTAACTACTTGCATAGTACTATGTAACTTACTTAAGAAGTTGTTAAAAATAAAATTACTTTCTAAATAGGTAGAAAAAAACGTGCTCTAATCTAACAATAGTGTAGTAAGTATTAAGCTACTTTCTAAAATATTAACTTTATAGTTAATATTTTCTACAGCTTTTAAGGCTTTAATTTTTTTAATAAATTTTTTTAACTTATTTATTAACTACTACTTTTAATACAATAGCACCTTATACTATTTTTAAAGATAATTTTTCTTTACACGCACTACTAATAACGCTTTAAGTATAACTAACTTTACTATATTAGCTTTAGACCTTTACTACTTTAATTAAGCTAACTTTTAGTTTAGCTGCAAATAATTTAGCAATAGCACTTCTACTAGAACATACTTTTTAACTTTATTTTTATAATAATTCTTACACGCCTTCTTTAATAAAAATATTTAACACAATAAATTCTTCTTAACACAATATTAATAAGCAACTATAGTAAGTTAACTAATACTATTTATATAATTACTAAGTGTGTAACAATAAGCAGTACTATAGGAAACTATTAGGCTAGTTTATAAAGATAAAAATGTAAAAAAAGAGAATAGTGTTATAAACTTAAAAAGAGAGAAGGTATAGACTGTATATAAAGGATAAAAGTAAGAGTAAATTCTTAACTACTTAAACAAAGGGCAATACTTTTATATACTAATAAATAACGCTACTCTACACTAAGCACGTAATCCTACAAACCTTAGCAGAAATCTTTTATAAGATAAGTTACATGCATCTTATAATATACTACAAAATCCTACACGTTCTACGCATAAGACAACATAGGATTTTATAAAACAGCAAGACACTCTCTTAGTATTTATAAGATTGTGTGTAGTCAACGAGATTCGAACGGTGGGTGGATGAGGTCCACGCGCTAAGCGCTCGGAGCAGAAAAGCTCAGACCACCAAACTCTCTTAGTATATAGTAGTAGGCATTAAGCCTTTATAGCTTAGTGTGTTTAACTTTAAGTGCAATCTAAGAATTACCTAATTCTTAACCCCTCTGTGTTATTACATTGTTCTACTAAACGTGCTAACACAACCGCCGTCCATCACACTCACTCATTCCAAGAGAACTAACATAGATCATCTACGGACGATCTTCACAATGCGGAGGTACAAAGGTTTTAGTGTTCTAATTATATAAGATCTAAATGTTAACATTTTTGCTAGCCTACTCTCTACTAATTAGTCGCAAAAGTTAAAAAAAAAGATTACATATAGTTGTGGAAGCTGAGAAAGAGCAATTGCTTAATCAGGTGGAGTGAAATAAGTATATTAATCAACTAAGTGCCACAACAAAGTGTCTAATAACTACTAAAGAGGCCTAAGACGATCTGGCCTGTATATATAGGTGTAAAGATCGTCCTGAGAGGATCTAAGAGTTGGTTCTTAGGGAATAAGTAAGTGCGATGGACGGGGTTGGTGTGTGTGAAGATCGTCCGTAGATCATCTATGTTGGTTCTCTTAGAATAAGTGAGTGCGATGGACGAGGGTTGTACTAGCACGATTAGTAGATTAATGTAATAGTACAGAGTTGTGTTAGCACGTTTAGTAGAATAATGTAATAACACAGAAGAGTTAAGAATTAAGTACTTTTTAGATTACACTTAAAATTAAACATACTAAGCTATAAGAGCTTAATGCTTACTACTATAAACTAAAAGAGTACTATACTGTCCTATAGAATCTTATATTATCCTATGCGTAGGACGTTGTAGGATTTTGTAGTATATTGTAGAACGCAGGTAACTTATTTTATAAAGAATTTCTACTAAGGCCTGTAAGATTACGTGCCTAATATAAGGTAGCGTTATTTATTAGCACATAAAGGCTTACTCTTTATTTAAGTAGTTTAAAATTTCTTCTTACTTCTATTTTTTATATATAGTCTGTACCTTCTCTCTTTTTAAGTCTATAATACTATTCCTTGGCTTCGGCCTTTTGAGACAACCTTTTGATGTGACCACATATTTTGTAGACACCTTTTTGGTAAAAAAAGATTTATTGCTAACAACAGGTATCTAGGCTTATACTCCCTTGTTTGGTATTGCTGGCACGCAATTAGTGTGTCGCATGTTTAGATAGAAACAAAGATGCGCAATATTCCTCTAACTAACCCTCTTAACTAATAACTATTTACTGCTAACTATTTACTGCTAACTATTTACTGCTAACTGCAACTTCTGTTGTCTTGTTGCTATCCTAGCAGCGTTGCAGTTGCAGCGTTTAGTGCCTATTCTTAGATATTAATAAATAATAACAGTATTACTATTTATATATAGCTCTTCTATTTCTAAAGGCAACTTATAAAAATCTTCTACTTATTAGTTTATCTTAGCTGCTTAATAGCTATTTCAACACGCCTTTGCTTTTTATAAAGCTACTTTTAAGTTTTTTTGCTAAAGTTATATTTGCGTAAAAAAAGATTACTAAAGTAATATACTTTTACTATACCTAGACTATTAATATGCGCAGTGTATATAGTGTACTAGCTAAACTAGCCTTTTATAGTCCTTATTATAACTTTAATATTTATAATACTAGACGTATTAAAGATGTCTTAACTATAGTTATATTCTAACTTCTATACTAACTTAACTACTATAGAAACTATTGCTACTAGCTCTTTTTTAACTAACAAAAGTAGCTGCTTAACAATAGTAAACGCTAGCTTTATAATCTACTACTATAGCTTCTAGTATAGTAACTTAGTAAGATCTAACTTTACTTAATATAAGCTATTAGTTTTTATATTAAAAAAAGAGAAAAATAGTTTAAGCATTGTATTATTTATATATAAGTTGTTTGTATGTAGTACTGTGTAGTGTAGAAAATCTTAAAAGTAAGAAGTAGTAGGTAGAGAGCTTTTATAAAGAAGTATTATAAGCTTTTACTGCAGTAACGTATGTGTCTTTACTCTTCTCCTCTATTTTTATTACAGTCTTGTTGCTAGCTATAAGCTAGCAATTGCTCTTAAACACGTTTTAATTAGTGTTGTTTTTTAGTACCTTAAGCAAATTTTTTTTAACCTTAATTTTTGCTTAGTAGTCTATGTTGGAGATTAAGCTACTTAGCTGTTTCTCCACAGGATCCAGGTGCTCAAAATCACACCTGGAATCTACAATCAACCTATGATCAATTAATTACTAGAAGCTATCACGCTACTAGTACCAATTATTATTGTTATCAATTAATCTACAGCAACTACGCAATCTATTACCTAAGATTACATAAGCTTGCGAGATATTACATTATTTACTACGCAAGCTATTGCGTAAGTACAGATCTTTCTAGAATGCAAATAACAGGTATATATAGACTGTAGTTAGGCTTATAGTTAGAAACTAAGAGAGAAACAATATTTAATGTAGCAGTTGTACAATACAATAATAAGACTTAAATTACTCTTTTCCCCTAGTATCTAATTTATTCTCTTATTCTTATCGTTCTACTTCCGCCTCCTCCTCTTATAAGCCTAGATTAGGCTGCCTCTAAGTCTACTACAAACAAGTAGAAGGCAGAGACCTCTACCTCTAAGTTAATAGTAGAACAAGAAACTTTACCTAGAGAATAAATCTGCAACAGGTTATAAGCCTAGAGAATTAATAAAAGATCACGCAGTAGGACAAAAGTTTTAAGAAATTTCTATTTGCTTAGATCACAAGCGCACGTAAGAACTAGTACTATTTAAATAGTAAAGCAGTAGTCTACTTAGTTAATAGCATAAATTAACTAGTACTAAGCACTTATTACAAATATAATAAGGACAAGACTATTAAGGTAGGCACTAAATTTATTCTAGTTACTAGAATAAGAAATAGGCTGCTTAAAAATGTCCTATATAGCAAGGCTAGCTTTAAAATAGCTAATCTTTTACTTACTAACATTAAGCTTGTACTAGGCTTCTACGTTAATATTATCTCTAAAGCACAGCTTAAGTAAGTAAACATTTAGTATCTAAATATAATTCTACTATAAAATTTAACATAATTAAGAAAAATATTATTCTAACTTAATCTAAAGTATTACTTTAGTTTTTTATCTATTAAATATAAGCAACTCCTTTATTATATTACTTAACTACTACTAGTAAACAATATAGTATAATTAAGAGAACTTTAAGTGCACACTAGTAATAAGAATTTATAGCATTAATAATTAAAATACTTAGGACAACAAGCTATTAAAGCTTTAGTCTACTTAGCGCAGAACGTTAAAATTACTAGCAAGAAGCTATTAGAATATAATTACTATGCAATAGCTTATACCTTGCAAGTAATTTTATAATAACTAAAAAAAAATTTGCTTTAACGTTTTTACAAAATTTTATAAAATTTATTTAATTTCTTAACTAGTTAACTGCTTAAGAACTGTAAGGGGTGGCTTTAGGCAATAGTACTTGCTTTACACCACAGAAGATAGTGAGAGTTGGCTCTAGAATAATAATGTGTGTATATTTTAAGCAATAATACCTGCAGGTATCCTCGCAGGTAAGGAGCCCCTTATAAGTATAATTACTGGTGGGCGAGCTAATGATAAGCGAGTTTGGCGGACCTAGTCAACACGCAACTATCCGTGACAAAGCCTCCCCCTTTAGTCTAGCGTCCTAACAGCCTTAAATTAAGTCTCTAGACTATATAAAGATGTTTTAGTAAAAAGCGCACATTACTTGTAGCTTAGGTGCTCTTAAGATATATATTACTTATAGTTTAAGTATGTAACAAGCTTTAGGCTTAAGTTTTTATAGCATTATTATAGTAACTTTTAAATTTGTTGTTTATTTCTTAAAATTTTTAGAGGTAAAAGTAAAAATATATAATTATTATAAGTAGTCTATGCAAGGTAATGTTTACTATAGTAATAAAGAAATTTTTTAGTATATTCTTTATAATTTTTATTTTAATTAATATATTTAATATATAACTTTAACGTACTTACTACGTAACTAAATAATAAGCTTTAATTTTTATTATAGTTTACTATTTAAATTTTAAGTATATTAAAAAATTTTACTTATAAGATGCTTAGCTGTATAAGTTTAGTGTGCTTAAAAAAGCTATTAATTTTATTACTTTATATACAACTTGCCTGCGTTGTGTATAAAATATTACTAAGCAAAAGAAAATTTATAAAAAAACTAAGTATTATTATTATAACTTATATACTAAGAGCAACTATAGTAGTTATACTAAAGTAAGTTTTATTATTTTATTAACTGCGCTTTAGCTAATTTAAATAAGTTTTTAAAGCGCTTAATAAGCGTTTAAATTATTTATACTAACTTTACTTTTATTTTAATACTATAGTTACTAATACTAATATTCTAAAGACTAACTTTACTATTATTACTACTAGCGTTAAGCTTGCGTAATACTAGCGCTAATTTAACTTTAAGCTCTTTAACTACTGCTATATTACTATATATACTATTACTTTATTAAAAGTGCTTACTTAAGTACTAATGTTCTTACTTTATTTTTTAAGCTTAATTTTAGTAAAGTAGTGCTGTATAGTAGCTACTTTTAAGTTAATTACTAGTTATACAGCTAAGATTACTAGTTCTACTAGTAATAATAAAAATAATAATAAGAGCTTAGGTAATAATAATATACTGCTTCTTAGGCGCGGTCTAGGCGTAGGTGGCGCGCATAATAGTAGTGCTAGAAGTAGTAGTAATAATATAACTTATAGTTTTATTTATTTAAATACTTAATTTGCGCCTTAAGTGCGTAATAATAATATTTAGTATATTTTTTTAGCGCGCTTAGAACATAATAATCTTTGCTTATACTTATATTTCTTAATTAGTTCTTCTATATTCTTAAACTGTAATACTAGAGTCTAGGTATTTTATAATTTGTTATAGCTTTTTTATTATAGCTAATACTCTAGCTAGCTATTCTTAATTTATTTCTTTAATATCTTTTTAACTTCCTAAATCTTTTTACTTTTAAAGCTAATTTCTAGTGCCTAAGTATTTTCTTTTTAACTACTATATAATTCTTATTATTCTAGTAAAAAGACGTAAAAGATATTATAAATACAATAGTAAAGTAGTAGTTATAGTTAGTAAGCTTATATTTTAACTACTTTTTATACTTAAAATAATTCTATAAACTTGCTAAAAAGCTTCTTACTAAGTTAGTAGGCTAAGTTAATATTTTTTATACTAAAGCAAACTAAGTCTTTTTAGTAAAAGATTTTTAGTTTATATTTTTTATTATAGTATTAGCGTTAATATTCTTATACTAATAGAAGGTGTTCTTTTACTATTATATATGCGTTATACATACGCTGCACTTTATTTATAATATCTAGTACTTTCTTTTTTAGCCTGCTGTCCTTAGAAAGTAACATAAGCAATAAATACTTACTATATACTATGTAAAAAGGTGTTATCTTTGTTAATTTATAGATAAAGTTGTTATATGCAAATTATATAGTTAGTAAAAGTAACACTTAATTATTTTATTTCTTTAAAGTAAACGTTTTTAAGTATTACTTTATTATTTAGTTTTAGCGTTTAGTTTATTTATTTCTTTATAAGTAAAAGGCTGTGCTTAGCCTACGCTTTACTTATAATTAGTAGCGTTTCTCTATTTAAAATAGAAAAGTAAGAATTAAACTATAATTAAATATAATGCTCTTCTTAATTCTATATTTTAAAATAGTATATTTAAAGTAGAATTTTATAAACTATTTTATATTCTATATTTTTAATATAAGTATATAAATTGCTATTTTTAAAAAGTAGTTATTATTTACAAAAATTGCATTAAATATACAACTTAAACTATTATTTTTTACTAGTAGTAGCTTTATTATAAAATTAAAGCTTACTTTTTTAAATGTTTTATTAAGAACTAGTAATAGTAATAACTAACTATATTTACTATATTTTAGAGCCTTGCTTCTTTAGTATACTATATAGGTCTTTACGTAATTCTAAATATTATAGCCTAGCTTTAGCTAGTAATATAGCTTACTAATAAGCTTATAAGTCCTATATGCGCTAAAATAACCTACTATACATATATTATAACTTTATAATAAAATCTCCTGCCTAATAGCTTATTCTAGTAGAATATAAATTCTACTTTTATATTTTAAAACTTTTTTGTTATTAACGCGCTACACTTACGTGCTGCTACTAGTTTAAGTATATACTACTTATATAAAGTCTGTAACTTGCTATAAAGCAAAAGCGTTTCTTTATTATAACTAGCGTAGTTTATTTATTAAAGCTTTTAACTTTACTATTATAAGTTTGCTACTAACTAATACTCTAGCTAAAAAGCGTAGTACGTATAGTATATACTTTATAGCACTAGTAGTTTAAATACTTTTTATTTTATAAATATTAGCTATATACGTTTTACATACACCTTTTTAGCTGTACTAAGTTATAAAACTTTTTATTTTACTATACTTTACCCTTGCTAGAAGTTTGTTCTGCAGTATAGGCAATAGTTAAGTTAATAATAGGTTTTTTTATTTATAGTCTACTCTTCTAAATAGTCTGTCTGTAGAGTTTATACGCCTTAGGCAGTATTTAACTTTAAAATTAAAAGCCTTTAAATATAGAGCTTAACATGCTTAATACTAGTTTAGCTTCTATATAGCGCGTAAAAAGCATAAATTATTATAATTAGTTAACACCTATATAATGTGTTAAGCGCCTTTTAAGTAGTATTGCTATTTTTTAAAACTTTATATAATAGCTAAAAGTTTAAAGTTATATACTTTATAGTTTAGCTTAGCGCTTTATAGTTTTTGTAAGCAAAACATAATAAAATACTACTTTTTATTTTTAAAAAGTTAAAATAATATACTTAAAATAGTAAAAGTTAAAGTATTTATTTTAATATAAATTATATGTATATTTTTAAAGTAGCATAAAATAGGCGTATATATAAAGCGTTGCTTTAGCCTTATAAAGGCAGTATATGTATTCTTATTCTAGTAAAACGCCTATTTTTCTTTTAAAATATTTAGAAAAGGTGCTGTTTCTATAGCGTAGTTTTTAATAAAATACTAATAAAAGTTTATAAATTTTAGAAAAGACTATAGCTTTTTAATATTAGTAAGTGTAGGCTACTATTTAATAGTAGCAACGCGCGCTAGATCTATATAAATACTACTCTTTATAATAATAAATTCTAGAAAATAAACTTTGCTTAAAGCAAATATATACTTTTTAAAGTTTATATATAACTTTACTTTTTATAAAAAGTTAAGTATAGAGTATATAGCACGCTAGTGTAGCACAATATTGTTATTATAAGTATAAATAAAGATATTATCTAGATAAACTATATATATATAATCTAAGTGCCCTCTTAAAGCTTTATTAATATAGGCTTAAAAGCTTGCTAGGGCGTTTGTAAGCCTAAAAAGTATAATAAGATATTTAAAATGTCTATATTATGTTTTAAAAGTAGTCTTCTACTTATCTCCTGCCTTAATCTTTAAACAATAGTAGGCGTCTTTAAAATTTAATATTATGTAGTAGTATACGCCTAATAAGCAGTCTAGTATCTCTCTAATTAAGAGAAGCAGGTAATAATTTTTTATTATAATAGTGTTAAAACTTTAATAATCTACGCAAAAGCAAAGAGTTCTATTTTTATTTAGTATAAATAGTATTAGTGCGCCTATAAGGCTAGTGCTATAGTAAATTTATCTTTTTTATAGTACTTTTTTAATATATTTACAAAGTACTTAAAGCTTATAAAAAGAGAAAGTATAAAGAAGCTTATAAGGAAGTTCTTTGCCTTATTAAATAAAAATTATGTAATTTAAGTTTTTTAGCTATAAAAGAGTTTTAGCAGCTTTATTATTAAAAATATTAGCGTAATTTTATAATATATTAAGTATATGCTACACTTGCGCTATAAATACGTTTAGCACGTATACTTTAAGCTTAATACTTATACTATTACTTTAAAGTACTCTTAAAAGGTAAGTTTTTAAATTTATAAGTTTTACGTTTTTTAAAAATACTTTAGTAGCTACTAAGTTAATACTTGCCTTTATATATTTTTAACGCTACATCTATCTTTTATAGTTAATATAGATGCCTTTCTAGCTTAAGAAAAAGTTACTAAGCAGTAGTAGTACTCTTTCTTTATTTACTTTATACGTAGTAACTTTTGTAATATACTCTATGCTATTATTATTTATTAAGCGTAGCTAGAGCTTATATACTGCGTATATGTTTTGCCTTTAAAGTCTAATTTAACTTAGGTAAAGTAGTTCTACATTTTAAATAAGTTTTAGATTTATTTTTATAGCTATTTTTTAACTAATAAAACTAATATTTACCTATAAGTCTAAAATAACTTTAAGTTTTTTCTTTACTGTAGTTGCTAAACGTGCGTAGTACATACACTATATTTCTAGTAGAATATTTATTAGCACGCGCTTTACTAACTTTAAGTTTATAGTAAAGCTTAACTTTTTTTTATTTAGTTTATATTAACTAAAACTTTATTAGAGTTACTACTTTAGTACTTGTTAGCGTAGTATTTTTTTTTCTAGCACTTAAAGTATATAATATTATTACTATTTTTATACTTTTTAAGTGCGTTTAGTGTAGTAGCTATAAGAGAGTATTTTTTTTTTTTTGTAAAACTGCTTTAGTAGAGTAAATTATGCATAATAAGTACTCTACGCAAATTCTACTTAAGTATAAATTTAAGCGTAATAAAGTCTTTTTTAGTTATAAAAATTTAATAGTAGTTAGTAATTGCGTGCTATAGTTTAAGCTTTAGTTTTACAAAAAGGTACTAGACCCTTTATACCTTAGTATATGTTAAAAGTTAATTTTTAAGAATATTAAAATAAGTTATAAATAATTAAATAGTCTAGTTTTTTTGCTATATAGCATGCGTATGCGTAGTTACTACTTTAAAGCTATAGTTAATAAAGTTTAAAAGTAAGTTAAGTATGTATTACTTAAAGTAGTTCTAAGTTAGTACTTTTTTTTTTACTTTAAAAAATGCTTATAGTAAGCATACTAAAGCTTTTAAAAATCTGCTCTAAAATACTATATTACTTAAATTACTTTATTATTATTTCTTTTAAATTCTTGTAGTAGTAGCTAAAACGCTACTTTATAAAAATAAGTAAACTTATAATATTCTTTAAGAGTTTTACCTTAGTATTTAGCTAGGTTTTTAGGTTTTAGCGCGTGTTATATATATATAGTAAGTGTTGCTTTAAGTGCGTTCTACGCGCGGGATAATATAGTTAGTAGTACTAGTATATTTAAAACTCTTTTTTATTTAACTTCTTCTAGTTGTGCTACTTCTTTTTCTAACTTCTATAATTATTACAAGAATTAAAGTTTATTATGTTGCTTTTTTATAGTATTAATACGCTTTCTTAAGTGTTGCAGATGCGCCTTAAGTGCGCTCCCTAAGCTCCTTAGGTGTAGCGGGCCTTAATAAGGTTTAAGGGGGATTAGAGAGTTTAGATGCAGCAGAGCTTTAGCTTCTTTAATTACCTTAAGTGTTAGATTGCGTTAAGAGAGCTATCTCTAGACTATTAGCTTGTAGGAGAAGGTATTATTCTGTAAAAGGTAGCTTTAGGCAATAGTACTTACTTTACACTAATAATAACGTGTGTATATTTTAAGCAATAATACCTGCAGGTATCCTCGCAGGTGAGGAGCCCCTTATAAGCACAATTGCTAGTGGGCGAGCTAATGATAAGCGAGTTTGGCGGACCTAGTCAACACGCAACCATCCGTGACAAGAACTAAGCACTAACTATTAGAAAAAACTACTTAGGTAAATTATATAATTATAATATCTAGTGTTAGGACGCAGCCCCGCACCACTACGCCATAACAACCACAAAAGGGTACGTATGATTAGTGAACTACTGATTATGGTGCAGGATAGTATATATCGTCAAGGTTAACCAGGCCTTCTCTGACATCTAGTTAAAGATACTAAATAATACTATGCTTATAATTAAAGGCTTTACTGTAAGGATTAAGAGAAAATTTTAGTAAAAAATTATACAAATTTATTAAGATAATAACACTACTACACTATTTTCGAAAATGCAATTAAGATATAAAGAATAAGTAATAAAAAGAGATATAGTAATTAAAACGCTACTACTATATACTTATAAGCCTAATAGCTTAGCAGAGAGAGCTAGCTAAAAGCTAATTATAAAGGCTATTAAGATGCGCATAAGCGCTAATCTACTAGCTAAGCTCTAGCTAGTAATTATAAATATAGCGGCTTACCTGCATAAAATAAGCCTTTCTAAAATTTATAGCTACTAATCTTCTAACTAGGTGCTTAAAGAATAGTTTTAGAAATATTTTTAATACTATTAACTACTTATAATTAGACATTAGACTGCTAATCTACGCCTAGACTAGAGTAGAATTTATGCCTATAGCTGCTAAGCCTACTTATTATAGAAGAAGAAGGTAGCTAAGCACAATTATTAAGAATTTAAAATTAATCCTTGCAGCTATACTAGTTATTTAGTTAGTTATTAAGCCTTTAATATATACTATATATAAGTACTAACCTTTAATTAAGTAGTTACTACTTATAATACAACTTTTAATAAACATTTGTTCTACAAAAGAAATTATAAGAGAAAGCTACTAAAAAATAAAGTAGTTAAAATTATAAAAAATTTTTCTTATAATAAGCTAGTTAATCTAGAAAATAACTTGTAAGCCTTCCTAGCTTTTTAAGGTAAAGTATATTAAAAAACGTAGCTAACTACTAAAAACTTTAAAAGTATTTTATTTACTATTTTAAGTAGTAAGGAATGCCTACCTACTAAGTATAAGAGTAGATTAAAAGACGCTAAGCAAATAAAGTATAAGGCCAGTATACTATTAAAAATTTGCTTAAATTAGTAGCAAGATACTAGTCTTACTACCCTAAAACTAACTCTTAAACTAGAAACTTTAAAAAGTAATAATATAATTAATAATAAAGTATTCAATAGTTAAATAATAGTGCGCTTGCCTAAAAGAGCTAACTTATTAATATTTAAAAGTAAAGAGACCTCTTTATATAAGCTTAACAACTTATTACTAGTCTAAAAGTTTGCACCTAAAGACTCTAACACGCTAGCTAATTAAAATAGAACTTTTACTTAAAAAACGTGGGTTATAAACTATAAATTATTTTATAGTTTAAGATCTTAAGTCTTAGATAGTAGATAGGGTAAGCAATTACAAGCTTAACTTCTGCTTACTAGACGTAGTGCTAGAATTACTAGTAAAAAACTAAATTACCTTATAAATTATTATCTTCTACTACGCAAGCTAGGCAGTAGGCGTAAGCATAAAAATGTAACTTAAAATCTTAATAATTAACTAGAAAGTAGAAACACAAGTAGTATTAATACATTAATTATTAATTACAAGAATTTATTATAAATTAATTTTTATAATACTTACCTACTAGGTTTGCAAGCAACTTAGGAAAGACTAAGTAAGCTATAAGACTTTTAATTATATAGTTATAGCAGCTTTGCTTACTAAGCATAAACTAAATATAGAAGATACTTAAGTACATTGCATCAATTTACTTAAACTACTAAGATTATAAAAGCAGTTACTTTAGTATTTTATAAGGGCTTTGTTTAAGAATACCTGCAAGAAAGAGATTAATTAGTTAAGTAAAAGTAAGACTTAGACTAAAATATCAAGAAAAAAAGTAAATAAGTATTTAATACTTATAAAGTAAGTTTAAACCTATAAGTTTAATCAAGATAGCTTTTTTTTAAATGCAAGGCGTAGATTATTATAAAGAGTAATCTTTAGAAAAGAAACTTAATTTATTTAATATATGCTGCTACGTTAGTAGGCATTCCTTAATACGTTAATTATAGCAGATAACCTAGTAATTTATAAAATACTAAATAGCTTTAAGAAGCTTAAAAAGTATATATAGCTTAACTACGCACTTTATAAATTATAAACCTTACTACTGTTATAGTATAAAGAGTTTTTAGAATTACTAAAAATGATTAGACTAATAGCCTTACTAGAGGAGCCCTACCTATTCTTTAATTAAGAAAGGAAAATTTTAGTTTTATTTTATATAGATAATATCCTACTGCGTTTTGCAAAAAATTATAAGCAGAAAACATTAGATTTTTAGTTAAAAATAATAAAAAAGTACAAAATACAAGAATAAGGATTAGTTAAATAGTTCTGTAGTATCTAGGTAATTAGAGATTATAAGAAGCAAATAACTACGCTTATATATAATACGTATACTAACAATATTATAAAAAAGTTTAAGCAAGAAAATAGTAGCTTTCTAAAGACTTTACTGCTGTTAGAAGAGCTAATGAAGAACACTAGCAAAGCAACTAAGCAAGAAATTAAAGCCTACTAAGAAAAAGTTAGGTTAGTGCTGTACATAGCTATTATACTGCAACTAAATATTGCTTACTTAATTTTTAAGCTTTTATACTTTTTTATAAACTCTAGTAATTAGTATATAAGAGCTATTAAATAAGTAATTATGTATTTCTATTAGACAAGATAGAATGCGATCTAATATAAGAACTACAATAGCCTAGACTTAATAATTATAAGTAATGCTTTTTTTATAAATACAGAGGGGTGACAAAATAAAAAAGAAATAAAAAAAGTTATTATTTTTAAAGCTTTATAATTCTATGAGTAGAAGGGCTATACCAAAAAATGTTAGTGATTTAAAAAGCCAAGAACTTCCTCTTTAAGATGATATGCTTAGTAAGCTGCCTAGTCAGCACAATTGACCCTGCAATTTCGCTCAAATTAAGAGACAAAAAAAAGTTAAAGTGAATTTGAGTATAACTTTTTTTGGAACGTGTAAAAATTGCTAATAAAAAACTATGTTTAATAAGGTTACGTAAGCAGTATGTAAGCAGGTTATAAAGAGTAGTATCTTAATTACTTCAAGTATAATTAAAGGGTGTTAGAAATAGAGGTTGCGTATATAAGCGCTAATCACGTAATGTATTAGTAAGCTTAGAGTATATTAAGTCTATTTACTCTTTTTAGTAAAATAAATATAAGTTTCTAATAAAAATCTTACAGAACATGCTAAAACAAGATATCTATATTAGAAAAAATTTAAAGAAAAAGCTCTCTTTAAACATAAGAGAGACCTTATAATTATTATAATTATACTAAGTAGAAACTTAAAGAACTTTAAAATTTAGACTTAGAATTAGTTCTATATTAATATAAGTCAACTATTAAGTACTGTTATAATGCTAAAGTAATAGGATATTTAACATAACAAAATAACAATACTATAAGAGAGTTAG
>WBOK01000372.1:0-62773 GCA_009289805.1 Alternaria gansuensis | reverse complement strand
GGGGGAGGGGAGACAGTGGGCGGGTGCCCGAGGGCTGGTTGGTGATGGGCTATGCGCAGGGAGCTGCTAGGACCATGGTGGAAGGAGACGACGGTCCGGAAGAGTCGGGCGTGGAGGTCAAAGGTACGCGTTGTCGAGCAGTGCGGTGGGTGGTGCTTGCTGACTGCAACGAGCGTCGGCGGGATGAGGGGACTAGACAAGCTGCATGGCCGTGCTGGGGGAGCGATTGGGTGGTGTAATGAGCGTCGAGTCGAGCGTCGGCGGTGGGTGGTGTATGGTCCCTGTTTGGCGGCGGCGGCTGTGGTGATGAATGGTGAAGGGACAGGGAGAGGGGCACGCAGATGGACGACGTCTCAGCCGGCAGCACGAGGACGGCGGGAGACGACCTGGGCCCCAAAGAAACGACGGCAGGCGAGCGGACGAGCAGCTGCAGGCATGGGATGGGTCGCTCCAACACGCTATCCAGCTGGCAAAAGTCTCCACGCAGCAAGCAGGCACGCACGCGTCGAGTGAAAGTCACACGGAAAACAGCCGTGCAGTGCGCGCGGAGCCTAAGGGTGCATGCATGCTGCTGGCCCCAGGACGGCGCATTCACGGGTCCGAGCGCCCGCCTCGCGCTGCGCACCCTGGCCGCCAGGACAACGGCAGAACGTCGTTGCAGTTGTGCTGTTTCATCGCCACGGCCACGCTGCATCTCCATTGCGCAATCAAGCGACCTGGTCGTTCGCTGCCGTGGGTGAAGGCGAGGGCGGCAGTGTAGCATAGCATGGCATCCCTCTCGCAGCCGTGTTCTCGCGCCACACACCTCCTCCCCCCCCCTCCACTGACCGCTTCCTCTGCATGCTCCCGGCAATCCCTGGATCAAGTGCATGCCGTTGTGTTATTTGCTCTCGCCCATGTTTCTTGTCAGCCTAGGCGACACGAGAAGAGCCCGGCTACTACAAAGCCAAAAGAAAACCAAACTGCCGTGACAGTGTCGTTGAGCGGCTATGGTGCGGTGCAGCCTCTCAAATGCATCTTCACACCCATCATCAGCCGAACATCATCACCATTACCCCCCCTCAACAACACAGCCCAACGTTGCACGACTTCTGTCGTTCTTGCTCACGACAACAAATGTCCCCCTCGCAAGGACCTGCAGCGTCGCCGTGGATACACCACCGGGGGAGGCGGGGGGACATGCAGATCGCTTCTGTCCGCCCAATCACCCCCTCGTCGCATGCACCTCTGTTTCTTCCCCGTCGTGCTTGGAAACGGCCCAGGCCCCGCTACGTCTGCAACTAAGCCGGGCTTGTCTGCGAGCATGTTGGACATTACACACGGTGGAGCAAACCGTACAATTCCTATTCGACGTCTGTTTGGGGAACCATCTTGAGAACGCGACGGTGGATGCACCCAGGCAAATGCACCTGGTGTGCGAGTGCAGCACCACACCCTCACCACACTAGCTCCGCGCTAGCGGCATTCGCCACCTGGGCGACGACGTGCATCGAGTGTGAAGTAATGAACTAGCATTTATTGAACAACGACCAAATCATGTTACAGGCGACGGCACCTCCCTGTTGACCGTCGCCAGGTCTTGAAGACAATGCGACGACAACGCTGCCGCTCCCGCCCCGAAGTCTTCACTCGGTCACGTGCTGCTCCGAACGCTCGTGGATACATGCTCAAGCCCCAGTTGGCAACCAACACCGGCCGCCAAGCTAGTCAAAGTACACCGCCTCGGGCTTGTGCACACAGATCTTTCCTGACGAGTCGCTCCTCAGTACCACCTGGGGATCCTCTTTGCTCGCTTTGACGCTCTTTCCATTGACGCTCTTTTCCTCATACACAACCTCAACAACTTCGCCGTCGACATAGCCGGGCAATGAGTGCCACTGAACTTTCTGGCCCTTCTTCGGGACCCGAGTCTTGTCGCCGGCAGCTCCAATTGGTGCATCGCGCTTTCCACCTGCACTCTTCTGCTTCTTGTTCGGGGCCTCTGCATTTGCACCGCGTCCACGCTTTTTGCCCGCGTGGTCCTCATGCAATGGACTCTTAGACTTACGATTGCTCTCGAGAAACTTTTGGTATTCTCGTTGGTCATCCTCCATGTGGTCCGGGTCGTCCCACTGTGTGGTGCAGTCTGTCTTGCTTTTCTTCTCAATCTTGGTATACTCCTTGGTCTTGTCGTCTTTGCTAGCATCCTTCCTGGCTTGCGCAGCCTTTGACGTGTTGGAGACGTGTTGGTTGCCTTGTTTGCTGCCTTCTTGCTTCTTCGCATCTGTCTCTTCCCTCTCCTTCTCACTCATCTCTTCCCAGGCCTTCTTCGGCAGGTACCGATGTTCTGTGCCGTCTTCATCCTTTGCGCTTCCGCTGCCTTCCTTCGTCTGCCAGTTCTCTTCTGTCCACTGATCAAGATGCTTGGCGCCATCATCCTTCTCATTTGTGGTGTAGTCGCCCCCACGCTTCTTGTACTCAGATGCAATCATCTGTGCCTAAAATCGACATGTCAGCGCTGCCCAGAGTACCCACGAGAGTCAGACAAACCTTTCGAGCAGGCCACTGGCCGGGCGCCCCTCCTTTGTCGCCAGCCTGAATCTCCTCTTTGACCTCATTGCGAAGCTCTGGATCCGTGTATTTGTTGTTGGTCTTGGAAGGCATCTTGGATGTGATTGATCGAAACACGGGAGGAATTGTAGTCACACAAGGTGCGCGATATGCAGTAACAAGCAGCAATGGTCGGAGGAAAAGCGTGCGATACATTCCGAACAACAGGCGTCGAGCAAACAATCTTTGTACTACCCCGGATTCACCTTCACTGACGTATAGCTCCTACCCTTCTCTTGAGCACCCAGCCACCCTGAATCACCTACATCATGAAATATTCAAGACTCCGTAGGCGGCCAGAGCACCTTGAAATCTGGTACGGCACGTTTCGTCCCTCGGACAAGCTCGTCGGGATGACATCAATGACTTCTCCATAGATCGCTTTGGGATGGCGTGGGCGCTCGGTCCAGGGGCTGCACAAAGACTGCGGAGAGAGTAGCGAGCGTCTGTCCAATCCGCTACTCGACATGTGCGAGCGAGCCCCCTAACGTTCCGTGCCGCAATGTCGTCGCGCAGGGAATTGCCTCAATTCGCACTGTCCCTTCGATATAAAGGCATATTGCTTGTGTCTTCAGCTTGCAATCTTAACAGCCTAACAGATCATGCTTGCTCCAAGCCGATATGGGCTAGACCGGAAATACCAAGTGTGCCATCGCTCGATAATGATTATGCCAGGTGATTGGCCAGTAAAACTTTTCTTTGTTGTTAGTAAGCGAAAATCACCTAGGCATCACTTAAATCAAAGCACGTTTACAGTAAGTAAACTCCAATTATAAGGCTAATAACAGCCCTATTGCCCTAAAATGGGAGAAAAAACAAAGCCCTAGAAAGTAAATTCCAAGTTGGTATTATAAACTTATCCTATCTATATGCGCTGTACTAGTCCTTAAAACCTGCAGACGTATTACTTATAGCTATAAAAAACAGTCTTATAAATATAGTTAACATTACACTCTACGTCTTGCAAGGCGTCTATAGCCTCGAGTAGCTTCTTCTAAATTGACGATGTGAAGATCGTCCGAAGATAATCTAGGGTTGGTTCTCGGGAATATGGGAGTGCGATAGACGGTTGGTATACTAACACGTTTGGTAGAACGATGTAATAGTACAGGGTGTATTAGCACAATTAGTAGATTAATACAATAATACAATAGAATCATGGATGAAGTAATGATTTTTAGGTTATGTAAAATTAAACATAATAAGCTCTAAAAGCTTACTGCTTATTGCTATATACTAAGCAACTAGTAGTGTATTATAAGCTTCTATATGTTCTATAGTTTCCTATGCGTGCAATAGTATAGGGTTCTGTAATACAATATAAGACATACGTGCCTTTTCTTATAGTATGTGAAGATCGTCCGAAGATGATCCAGGGTTAGTTCTCGGGGAATAAGTGAGTGCGATGGACGGTGATGTGTTAGCACGTTTAGTAGAATGATGTAAATAACATAGAGGAGCTAAGAATTAGGTAATTTTTAGATTACTACATAAATTGTACGAAGTTAAACATAATAAGCTATAAGAGCACGTTGTCTGTTACTATATACTAGGCAGTAGCCTTAATGGTCATAATTGCTCTTAACAATAGTTGTAGTAGTTATAATTACTCTTAGCGATAGTGTGCGTGACCTCCTATTAATAGTCCTTGGCGTAGTAATTAATTACGTAACTACTTGCTATAGTAGCTTTATAGGTTAGCTGTCTAGATCTTAGTTTGCTAGTTGCAATAATTTTTATAAGGCTTAAGTCTGTAACGAGGTTATAACACTATTCTCTTTCTCTTAAGATCTATCCTTAGATTACCTAAACTTGTAGGTTACTTAGCTTATAAGCAGAGTTACTCTATTCGTTATTATAAGCTTTAAGATTTGCTATATTATCTAATTCTTATAAACGCTAAATCCATCTTGCTTACAAAATCCTTAATGCTAATCTTATTTTTAACTTTGCTTATAATAAGTGTTTTGTTAATAACTAGCCTTATTATATTATGCTAAATTCTTCTCTAAAGTATACACAGTGCACGCGTCTAGGCCAAGTATATGTCAACATGTCTTAGGCCTTTCTTAATAAAATTTATAAAAAGTATTAAGTAAAAGTAAATATAAATAAAAAGTTACTATTAAAAGTAGTTAAACGTTTATTATGTAATAAGAAGATAGTAGCTTAAGCTAATAATGTACGGGTGTTGAAGTGTACAAAGACATACTGCTACATGGGCAGAAGATCACTAGTAGTTAGATTATGCAAGAACGAGGTTAGTAAGATATTAATCTTATTGTAGGTTAGTATAGAAACTATAGGTAAAAAGAGATGCCCATTCAATAATACAGTACAAGAGGATAAAGAAAAATAGTTAATAGTGAGTAACCTCTTTCTATAATGCACAGAAGAGGTTATATACCAATAGAATATGTAGTTAAGCACTAACCTAGCGTGTAGTAGGGCATCGCCCTATGCACTGGCACAAACCTCCCTCTCCTGCGATCTTAGCCTTATTAAGCCATTTATTTTTCAGAAATAGAGAATAGAAAAACAGCAAAACAAAAAGAATAAAACAAAAAAAATTTAACTTAATTACTTAGGTTACCGCCTAGTACTAACAGATCATATTTTTATATAGTAGCTACAGAGTTTTGGTGTCCAAAAAGCACCTAGATTTCGAAGTCTAGGCAATTTTCGTACTATATACTCATTCTAAGCATATCTTTATTAGAGTCTTATCTTTTACTTCTTTAAACACTTACTCTAACGAGGTTCTTAAGTAGTAGTAGTTAACGCACTTAGTCTAGGCGTAGGTGCAGTAGCAGGAGCAGGAGCTTAAGTTTCTAATATTAATTATAGTCAACTATAGGATGGCTACTTAGTATGAGTTGTAGGTACTAAGACCTTGTTTAAAATAAATATATCTGATTAAAAAGCGAGCGCAAAGAAGGTACTGCATAGAGAAAAGTATAATAAGTTCTTTATTCTTCTAAACGATTTAGCGCTTATTAGCCTTTAGGCTAAGTTTTTCTTAAAGACGCTAAAGAGAATCAGCTTGAGATGAATTAGTATTCGATCTGTTTTAGTTCTTTATCGTATAAGGAGAGTTCTGTCTATTATTAGTAAAGTATAATTAGTTAAGAAAACCTTAAACTAGATCTATATAAATAGCGTCTTTCTTTAACTCTTACACTATAAGCTATAAATTCATAATTTATTACCAAACATAGTCGCTATATTTTTTCAAAATAGTTGTTTGTCTATTCCTTATTAGTGTTTTATAGCATGTTGTTTAGTTCCTTGTAATTGAGGGAGCTATCTTAGCTTAACTTACAAGAGCTTTCAAGATCTAAAACTTATACTTAATATTAATATTTACTGAGAATAGCTAGTTAATCTCTCTAAACTTGTTAAGAATAACTGAAAAAAGTATAAAAAGTAGTAATAAGGTTGCGGTAAGCCTTGCAAATCTCCTTATAAGTTCTTATAGTAGGTAATTTTATTATACTATTACAAACTATAACAAACTAGATAAGAATAGTAGAGCAATTATAAGTAGTTAACCTAGTAAATATATAAAGTAGAAGAGGCAATAAAGTTTCAGCTTGTTTTTTTTTGTAGATTTGCTTTGCCTATTAAGTTGGAGGAGCTACCTTCTATATATATTATAGCTAGTTAGTTTTATCTTCCTAGTCTTTAATAAAACTATTCAATAACTCAATGCCTATATCTTTGCGTTAGTTTAAATTCTCTAGCATATACTTGTAGAATTCCAGTAGTATTTTTATATAGTTATTCTTATTCTTATTATTAAATAAGATACTGCCTTGAATTATTTTAGTACCAAGGCATTCTGCTATTGCGCGCTTAAGATTCAGGTAAATATACTTAAAGTAAGTCAGATTACCTTTCTTAGCGTACTTAGCATGGTAGAAGTAAGAAATTAAACTGTGCTTTTTATAGAGCATTGCGTATTATAGCTAGTACTCTACATAAGTGCGTATAGATTATTAGATAAGCGAGTAGTACATGTTGCGTAGCTATTTAAAGTTTAGCTTTCTATCTATGCGTTGCAAATAGAAGCAATGTGTTTTGAAAATTTTAATAATAATACAGAGCGATGACAAGAAGAAATATAAAAAGTTTTTGTTTTTAAAGCCTTATAATTCTAAAAGTAGAAGGGCTATACCAAGAAGAGTTAGTGATTTGTGAAGCCAAGAACTTCATCTTTAAGATACGTTGATTAGTGAGCTGCTTAACCAGCACGGTAGCACCCGCAATTTCGCTCAAACTAAGAGGAAAGAAAAGATTAAAATGAATTTTAGTATAACTTTTTTTTGAACGTGTAAAAATCGCTAATAAAAAACTATGTTTATTAAGGCTACGTAAGCATTATGTAAGCCGGTTATAAAGCGTAGTATCTTAATTACATAAAGTATAGTTTGAGTGTGTTAAGAATAGAGGTTGCTTACAAAAGCGCTGATTACGTAATATAATAGTAAGCTTATAGTATTTCAAGTTTATTTACTTATTATAACTTGCTTTTTCTATAGCATTTGCTTTAAAGCTTATAGTTTGTCTTAATTTAGATTGTAAGTTAATAGTATATATATATCATATAAGCTTATCACCTTAAATAGTAGCTTACTAGGAATTCTTTTTCAAAGTCTTAGTAAATACTTGAAATCAAATTATATAAAAAAAACAAGCTTTCTTACTTTCTTTTACGCTTAAACCAGGCTGTTGTACTGAGATCTTAAACAATATTCAAAAACTACTTTATATAAACCTAATTAAAATATTTAGAAAGTTAAGCCAAAAACTAAAAAAGAAAAATGTATGTTCAATTCTTATTAAAACCTTATAAAGCTTGCTAAGAAAAGATATTATATATTATAAATAATTCTAAGAAAAAGCTATCTTTAAAACTTAGAGAGATCTTATAATTATTGTAATTCTACTAAGTAGAAACTTAAAAAACTTCAAAATGTAGACTTATAATTGGTTTTATATTGATAATATCTTGATATTAAGTACTGTTATAATGCTAAAATGATAGAATACTTAACATAACAAAATAATAATACAATAAGATAGTTAGTGGCTTCGGCCTTTTAATACAACCTTTTGATGTAACCATACATTTTGTAGATACCTTTTTAGTAAAAAAAGATTGTTGCTAACAATAGGTATCTAGGCTCACGCCCTCTTGTTTAGTATTGCTAGCGCGCAATTAGTTTGTCGCATGTTTAGACAGAAACAAAGAAAAGTAAGATAAAAACGTAAATTGCCTTCTAACTTAACGCGCTCTATCCTGCCTATTCTTATTGCTTTACTACTAGGCGCTCTTAAATAAAGTAAAGCAGTAACACTATTATTACCTTGCTTGCTGACTTATAAACGTAATGATAGAAAGCCTACTTTTCATTTTCTACTTTTTTTTCTTCATTACTAATTTAACATCTTACAATAGCTGTTTAAGTTAAGTTCTAGTTTTTATACCTAGCTCTTACATAATCAATTATAATACAAAAATACTTAAGTAATACATTTTAAATACTACGCGAGTATTAGCAAATACTTGAAAAATTCAATATTTTCTTTACAACTAGCTAAATTAGGGTTTAATAATTTCTTTATATATTAGAATATTATAAGTAAAGAACTTATTTAAAAAATTTAAAAACTTAAAAGTCTAGCTAGGTAGTTAAGTTTTGAGATTCTTAATTAATTTAGATGTCTATATAAGCAGTTTAAGTTAAACTAAATTAAGTGCTAAGTAAATAGTAGCAAAGAATACTTGTTTAAAAGAAAAGTCTAGAATAAGTGTTAGAGAAGGCCTAGTTAACCTTAACAATATATACTATTCTGCACAATAATTAGTAGTTTACTAATTATAATATTAGAACACAGCCCTGCACTACTACGCAAAACAACCAAAAAGTATATATAATTAGTAAACTACTAATTTAATATACCTTTTAGTTGTTTAGCGTAGTAGTGCAGAGCTGCGTTCTAACAATAAGAAGACGCTTACTGCAGAGGTTACACGCTATATTATAGTATAGTATATTATATGCAAATTTTTTGTATGCAGTGCTGTTTAAAAAATAAAAAGCAGTAGGTAAGATGCAGTAGCTTTAGCTTTATAAAGTATTATAGGCTCTCGCTGCTGTACGTACGTGTCCTTTCCCTCCTCTATCGCACTATCTTATAATTCTATTACAATCTTATTACAATCCTACTGTAATCCTATTGCTAGCTATAGGCTAGCAATTGCCGTTAAACACGTTTTAACTAGTGTTGTTTTTTAGTACTTGAGCAAATTTTTTTGACCTTAATCATTGCTTAGTAGTCTAAGCTTCCCTCCTAGAACTTATCTGCTCACTGTTTAAATCCCGTTAACTACATACAAGTTTTTTTTTTGACTTTTGCGATTGATTAGAGGGTAGCTGCTTTTTACTTTTTTAGAACCCTATTTTGAATACAACAACAACCACCACCTTTAACACATTAGAAAATAAATAAGATAGTTAGATTCTACTAAATATATTAAATAGTTATACTTTACAAAAGCTATAGTGATACTTGTTGCGGATTCAATCTCAGGTCTCTGCCTTCTACTTGTTTGTAGTAGACTCAGAGGCAGCCTAATCTAGGAGATTGAGGAGGTGCGGAAGTAGAACGATAAGATAAGAGAAATAAATAATAGAGACTAGAGGAAGAGAGTAATTGAGTCTTATTATTGTATTGTACAACTGCTCAATTAAATATTGTAATTCTCTTAAAACTTTCTCTTTTTAATCTCTTAGTTTCTAACTACAAGCTAAACTACAGTCTATATATATCGTAGGTTGATTGTAGATTCCAGGTGTGATTTTGAGCACCTGGATTCTGTGGAGAAACAGCTAAGTAGCTTAATCTCCAACAATACTAAGCTACTAGGGAAGCCATAGGCTAGCTTACTACGTATTGGTAAGCTATTTTATATTATTTTCTAAATTAATCTGGAAAATAAGCCTTTTATTATAACTAGATAGTTTTTTATAGTACTCCTCTTAACTCTTACACCAAAGAGATTAACTAGTCTTATTTAACAATTTGGATTTTTTAGCGATTAATATACGTTCGAAAAAAAGTCATACGAAAATTCATTTTAACCTTTTTTGATCTCTTTGAGGGGGCAACCGTGCTGACTAAGCTGCTTACTAAGCTATTATCTTAAAGAGGAAGTTCATGGCTTTTCAAATCACTAACTCTTTTTGGTATAGCCCTTCTACTTATAGGATCAGATAGCTCTAAAATCAATAATTCTTTTTATCACTTTTTTTTTGTTACCTTAGCGTATTACTAACTAAAGTATTCTTAAACAACTATATATAGACGTTAGTAATAATGCTTCTTATGCGTTAGAACTCCTCGGCCTGTTGTTAAAACTCTATAATATTAATGATTCTATTTTAAGTAGAGAGAGGCCAAATATTAAGCTTGGAAAATTAAAATCAGTAGCTTATCAGATTCTTGTCCTGCTTTGTAACAGTAGAGTGACATCGAAAAAGAGACTTTCGATAAGTTATCCTTTTTAAAGCTCTATATATGATCAATTAGCGGTGCTAGGACGATGATTTTTAGAATTTTGAAAAGCTAAAAACTTCCTTTTTGAGTTAGGCTATCAGAAGGCTTGCTTAGTAAGCAGAATAGAGGAGATATAGGTCAGTGAAACTAGCTAATAAAAAAAGTCCCAATAAATCTAGGTACAACTTTTTATATATAGTATCTTTTTTGCTGCGAGTAATAAGTATTATATAGTTAAAAAAGATCTATTATGTACCTCTATTAGAAATTATTCTAATCATTAATAGAAAATTTACAATAAAGAATAGCTTTTGAAGTTTTTCTTATATCATAGTAACTAAAGGTAGTAACTAGTACTTAGTATACCAACCTTTAGCTGCCTTAACAGCTGAATAACGCCTAGATAAAGAATTAATATAATTATTAATCGCCTATTGTGGTATAAGGTCCCACCCTTCTAGAATTGCTTTTTTAAACAGTTCTACTGCTTTAACGCTTTAACCTATGCCTAAAAACGCAATAGGCCTTTCACCTAGCGTTTTTTTAAGTAGACTCTAAAAGTTCTTAATAGAATTTAAATCTAGGCTATAAGAAGGATACTCAAAAAGAGGAATCCTATTTCTAGAAAACTAGGCACTAACAGGTAGCGTTCTATAGATCTTGGCGCTACCCTGCTAAATACTCTAGCCTAAATACAATTAGTAATTAGCTTTATAAATATACAGAAATATAAATAAAATAATAAGTAATAACAAAGTTATTGTCTTTTCAAATTAAAAGTTAAAAAGATTTGACTTACCTCTTTTAAAAAGAGATTAAACGATATGAATTAAAACCTTTTTTAAATATCGAATACTAGCAAAGCTTCTTGTATCTTTTGGTGATCTGGTTATGTGTAACTTAGATCTAGTACCTAGCTAAGTAGCTCCCCAAACAGAGATAGAAATATCGCGAGCTATATCTAAGTAAACTAGCTATAAATAATATAAAATAATAGAAAAATACTAGATTCTCTAGAAAAATGTGTACATTAATTGAAATTTTATTAAACTTACTTGTATTTGTAGTAGACACTTGTTCTTTGCCAACTCGCTTATTTCTCCCTTTTCGGACGTATTCTTGCCTAGCGCCGTGTCCACGCTTAATACTAGACTCCTCAGAAAATCTTACTTTTCTAAAGTTTTAATTTTTCAATATTTTAAGAATCTTCTTAGCGTAGTTTTTCTAATCAAGAGCTTTCTTCTTGTTAAAAAGCCGTTTTTTCTTAGCAGTAGAAATAGAGTATTCCACTGCTTCTAATAAGCGTTGTAAGCTTCTAGTAGAAAAGGATAAACTTTTTTCTTATAAAATACGCCTATTTGTTTTTTAGGACTTCTTTCTAGGTCTCTATTGAGTACTCGCGTAGCTTTTTTGAAAACTTTTGTAGGTAGGCGCTGTTTAGGCGTAGAAACTAGTAAAGAGTTGTTTTTTCTCTTTTTAATACGTTGTAAAGTATTATAAATAGATTCGTAAGTTTTTTCTAGTATAGTACTAATAGCACTATTAGATTTTGGTTGTAAAGATAAAGTATAGACTGGTTTTTCAAACTTAGAAAGTTTAACCGACATAGAAGGATAATAGAGAAGAGAGAATCTAAGGTTAAAATGAGATTATTATATAGACTCACGTTTAAAAAAGCTTACGTAATTTTAGCGTACTTTTTTAGCGTACTTATTTATTTCTTGATTTTTCCATCTACTATGATATATACTTATGCCAAGGCTTTGCTTACATCATTCTTATATCTTCTTGTTCTATGTATATGTATTGTAGCGATTTTGATACGCTTGTTAAAAAGTTGTAGCTAGATTTAGCTAGATTCTTTTTTTTACCGGATTTATTGCTTTTTATCTCCTTCATTAGGCTTACTAAGCAGACTTACTAATAGTCTTTCTATGAAGAGAAGTTTTGAGCTTTCCAAAATTCTAGAAATTATTGTTCTAGCGCCTCTAGTAAATTATATATAGAGCTTCAAAAAGGATAACTTTTTCAAAGTCTCCTTTTCGATGTCACCTGTCTGTATTTAAAATAGAACTCTGCAAATTGTTTTGCATCTTACGTTTTTAATATAGGTAATTAAATTACTGTCTTTAAAAAGTAATTAATAATTACAAGAATTGCGTTAAACATGTAACCTAAAATGTTCTTTGCTAGTAGTATTCTAGTAAAAAAGTTAAGGCTTACTTACTTGAAAATCTTATTAAGAGCTAGAAGTAGTAATAACTTACTATTTTTGCTATGCCTTAGAGCTTTGCTTCATTAGCATACTATACAGGTCTTTTAGTAATCCTAGACATCATAGCTTAGCTCTAGCTAGTAATATAGCCTACTAATAAGCTTATGCGTTCTACGTGTGCTAAAATAACCTGCTATACGCGTGTTATACTTCTATGATAAAATCTTCTACCTAATAGCTTATCATCGTATTTTATGAATTTTGCCTTTATATTTTAAGATTTTTTATTGTTAATACGCTATCCTTACGCGCTGCTATTGTTTTATGTACGTGTTACTTGCATAAAGTCTATGACTTGCTACTAGACAAAGGCGACTTTTTGCTGCATTTAGCTTAGTTTTTTTATTAAAGCTTCTTACTTTACTATTGCAAGTTTGCTACTAACTAATACTTTAGCTAGTAAGCGTAGTACGCATAGTATGCACTTTATAGCACTAGTAGTATAGATACTTTTCGTTCTGTAAACGTTAGCTATATACGTCTTATATGCGCTTTCTAGCTGTGCTAGGTTATAGATCCTTCTATTCTACTAAGCTCTACTCTTGCTAAAAGCTTATTCTGCTATACAAGTAATAGTTAAGTTAGTAATAAGTTTTCTTATTTATAATCTACTTTTCTTAATAGCCTGCTTACAAGGTATATATACTTTAGGTAGTACTTAACTTGAAAATTAAAAGCCCCTAAATACAGCGTTTAGCATGCTTAGCGCTAGTTTAGCTTTTGTACAGTGCGTATGAAGCATAGATTATCATAATTAGTTAACAACTAAATAGTGTGTTAAGCACTTTCTAGATAGTGTTACTATTTCTGAAAACTTTATACAATAGCTAAGAGTTTTAAGTTTTATACTCTATAGTTTAGCTTAGCGTTGTAAAGTCTTTGTAAGGAAAATGTAATAAAATGCTACTTTTTATGTTTAAATAGTTAAGATAATATGCCTAAGATAGCAAAAGTAGAGGCGTCTCTCTTAATATAAATTATATGTATATTGTTAAAGTAACGCAGAATAGGCGCATATGTAAAGCGTTGCTTTAGCTTTATAAAAGCAGCATATGTATCCTTAATTTGATTAATCGGCCTTTTAAGACAACCTTTTAATGTGACCACACATTTTGTAGACACCTTTTTAGTAAAAAAAGATTTATTGCTAACAACAGGTAACCGAGCTTATGCCCCCTTGTTTAGTATTGCTAGCACGCAATTGGTGTGTCGCATGTTTAAATAGAAACAAAAATGCGCAATATCCATTTAACTAACTCTTTTAACTATTAACTATTTACTACTAACTATTTACTGCTAACTGTAACTTCTGTTGTCCTATTGCTATCTTAGCAGTGTTACAGTCGCGGCGTTTAGTGCTTATTCTTAGATATAAATAAATAACAACAGTATAACTATTTATACACAGCTTTTCTATCTCTAAAGGCGTTTTATAAAAATTTTCTACCTATTAATTTATTCTAGCTACTTAATAGCTATTTTAACACGCCTTTGCTTTTTGTAAAGCTATTATAAAATTTCTTTACTATAGTTATATTTATACAAAAGAGGATTATTAAAGTAATATACATTTACTATACTTAGACTGTTAACATACACAGTGTATATAGTGTACTAGCTAAACTAGCTATTTATAGTCCTTATTGTAACTTTAATATCTTTAATACTAAATATAAGGATATCTTAACTATAGTTACATTCTAACTTCTATACTAACTTGATTACTACAGAAACTATTACTACTAGCTCTTTTTTAACTAACAGAACTAGCTGCTTAACAATAGTAACCGCTAGCTTTATAATTTACTACTATAGCTTCTAGTATAGTAACTTAGTAAAGTCTAACTTTACTTAATATTAGCTATTAGTCTTTAGTTTAAATAGGAAGAAAATAGTCCAAGTATTATATTATTTATATATAAGTTGTTTATATATAGTACTATGTAGTGTAAAAAATATTGAAGGTAAAAAGTAGTAGGTAGAAAGCTTTTATAAAGAAGTATTATAGGCTTCTACTGCGGTACCGTACGTGTTCTTACCCTCCTCCTTTATCATTATCGCAATCTTGTTGCTAGCTATAGGCGAGTAATTACTGTTAAATACGTTTTAATTAGTGTTATTTTTAGTACTTTTAGCAAATTTTTTAACCCTAATTTTGCTTAGTAGTCTAAGCTCTTCTACTCTAAGCGCTTAGTGCGTAGACCTTATCTACTTACTGTTTAAATTTTATTAGCTACACATAATTTTTTTTTGGACCTTTGCGTCTAATTAGTAGAGGGTAGCTGCTTTTCAATTTTTTGGAAACCTCATTTTGACTACAACAACAACAACCACCACTTTGGACACCTTAAACATAAATCCTTAATTTGATAGAACACTTATTTCTCTTTTAAGATATCTATAAGAGGCGCTATTTCTACAGGGTAGTTCTTAATAAAACGCTAATATAAGTTTGCAAGTCCTAGAAAAGACTACAGCTCCTTAATACTATTTAGTGTAGGCTACTACTTAATAGTAGCAACGCGCGCTAGACCTAAGCAAATGCTACTCTTTATAACTACAAAATTTAAGAAGTAAACTTTGCCTAAAATAAATGTGTACTTCTTAAGATTGCCGTTTAATTCTACCTTCTGTAATAAATTAAATACAGCGCGTACGTCACGCTAGCGTAGCGCAATTTGTTATTGTAAGTATTTATTTTTTAAGGTGTTAAAGGCGGTGGTTGTTGTTGTAGTCAAAATGGGGTTCCAAAAAAGTGAAAAGCAGCTACCCTCTACTAATCCATCGCAAAAGTCGAAAAAAAAAGATTGTTTGTAGTTAACGAGATTCGAACGGTGTGTAAATGAGTTCTGGGAGGAAAGCTTAGACGACTAAGCGATAATCAAGGTCAAAAAATTTGCTAAGATATCAAAAAACGACACTAGTTGAAACGTGTCTAACGGCGATTGCCAGCCTATGGCTGACAACAGTTATTGTAGGTATAGATAAGAATATTATCTAGGTAAACTACATATATGTAATTTTAGTGCCCTTTTAAAGCCTTATTAATGTAGGCTTAAGAACTTACTGAGGCATTTAAAAGTCTAAAAGGCATAATGAGATATTTAAAATGTTCTAATTATATCTCAAAAGCAGTTTTCTACTTATCTCCTGCCTTAATCCTTATACAATAGTAGATGTCCTTAAAATCTAATATTATGTAGTAGCGTACGCCTAACAGGCAGTCTAGTATCTCTCTAATTAAAAAGAGTAGATAACAATCTCTTATTGTAACAGTGTTAAAACCTTAAAAATATATACAAAGATAAAAGGTCCTAACTTTCTTTAGTATAAATAGTATTGGAGCGCTAGTAAGACTAGTGCTGTAGCAAATTTATCTCTTCCTTAGTGCCTTCTTAATATATTCCTACAGCACCCAAAGCTTACAAGAAGAGAAAGTGTAAAGAGAGCTATAAAGATGCTTTTTTTCTTGTAAAATAGAAATTATATAATCTAAACTCTTAAGTTGTATAAAGGTCTTAGCAGTGTTATTAATAAAGACGTCTTTATAATCTTATAATATATTTAGTATATGTAGTACTTGCGCTGCAGATACGTTTAACACATATACTTTAGGCTTAATACTTACGCTGTTACTTTACGGCAATTTTAGAAAGTAAGTTCTTAAGTTTATAAGTCTTATATTCTTTAAAAATACTTTTATAGTTACTAAGTTAATGTTTGCTTTTATGTATTCCTAGCGCTATATTGATCGCCTACAGTTAAAACAAATACCCTTCTAGCTTAGGAACAAGTTGCTAAGTAGTAGTAGTGCGCTCTTTTTGTCTACTCTATACCTAGTAACCTTTGTAATGCGCTCTATACTATTATTATTTATTAAGCGCAACTAAAGCTTATATGCTATGTATACATTCTATCTTTAAAGATTAATTTAACTTAGGCAGAGAAGTTGTGTATTTTAAAGTATATTTCTATAGCTGTTTTTTAACTAGTAAGTCTAAAATCTGCTTACAGATCTAAAATAATTTAAAGTTCTTTTTTTACTCTTATTACTAAACGTGCGTAATATATGCGCTGCATCTTTAGTAAAATATTTATTAGCACACGCCTTACTAATTCTAAGTTTGTAGTAAGGCTTAAACTTTTCTTATCTAGTTTATACTAACTAGGACTTTATTAGGATTGCTACTTCGGCACTTATTTGCGTAGTGTCTCTTCTTCTAGCACTTAAAGTAAGTAACATTATTGTTGTTCTTACGCTTTTTAGGTACGTCTAGTGTAGTAGTAGTAAAAGAATATTCTTTTTTTTTGTAAAAGTGTTCTAGTTAAACTAATTATACGCTATAGGTGCTTTGCGCAAATTCTATATAAGTGTAGAACTAAGCACAATAAAGTCTTCTCTAGTTGCTAGAATTTAATAGCAGTTAGTAATTTCGCGCTGTAATTTATGCTTTAGTTTTATGAATAGGTGCTAGACCCTTTATGCATTAGTGTATGCTGTAAGTTAGTCTTTAAGAACTTTAAAATAAGTTGTAAATAACTAAATAGTCTAGTCTTTTTACTTTATACTATACGCGTGCGCAGTTGCTGCTTTAAAATTGCAGTTTATAAGGCCTAAAAGTATGTTAAGCATATATTACTTAAAACAGTTCTAAGTTAGTACTTCTATCTTTGCTTTAAAAGAGCGTTTATAGCAAGCATGCTAAAGCACTTAAGATCCTGCCCTAAGATACTATATTCCTTAAATTACTTTATTATTATCTTTCTTAAAATCTTGTAGTAGTAGGCAAAACACTACTTTACAGAAATAAGTAAACTTATAATATTCTTTAAAGGTCTTGCCTTAGTATTTCGCTAAGTCCTTAGGTTTTAATGCGCGTTGCATATAAAGGTTTAGTGTAGCTTAAAGTATGTTTTGCGCGTAAGGTGTTATAGTTGATACTATTGATATATCTAGGATTTCTCCTTATTCAACCCCTTCTAGTTGTACTACTTCTTTTTCTAGCTTTTATAATTATTATAAAAATTAAAGTTTATTGCGTTACTTCTTTGCAGCTTGTTACGATCTGGTTACGAGCCCAGGTCTTATAGAGAACTACCACGACCGACTAATAAGGAACCAGACGGCTAACCTGCAAGGACACCGCAGTAGGTAGTTACGTAACCAATCACTACGCCAAGGACTATTAATATAAGGTCACGCGCACTATCGCTAGGAGCGATTATGACTATTACAACTATTGCTAGGAGCGATTACGACTATTAAGGCTACTGCCTAGTATGTAGTAATAGGCAATGTGCCCTTATAGCTTATTTTGTCTAACTTTATACAAACCTCTAGTATTTAATCTAAAAATTATACTATATTCTTTAACGTACGTGTCCTTACCCTCCTCTACCTCCTCCACCTCTATCGCAATCTTGTTACTAGCCATAGGCTAGCAATCGCCGTTAAACACGTTTCAATTAGTGTTGTTTTTTAGTACCTTTAGCAAATTTTTTAACCCTGATTTCGCTCAATCTTTTTTTGACTTTTGCGACTAATTAGTAGAGGGCAGCTGCTTTTCACTTTTTTAGAAACCCCATTTTGACTACAACAACAACTACCACCTTTAATACCTTAAAAAATAAATACTATATTCTTGACTTCTTGTAATATTATATCAATCTACTGGTTGTGCTATTACACTAATCCCTATTTATAATACTTACTTATTTTGTAAGAATTTACTCTTAGATTTAATAGAAGCTACTAGTTGTTAGTATTTAAGTATCCTGCCTACTTAACTAAGTATATATATAAGTCCTTTTTTTTAGGATTTAATTAATCTTGTAAATTTTGTTGCTAACTAAGGGCGTGATTTAGTAGGGTGTTCCTTTTTTCTTCTGCGCTAGATTAGTATTAAGTACTCTTTCTAATAGGCTAATGTAGAAGACTAAGTATATACTATAGTTATTAAGTAGATTTAGCTTTTAGGCCTACTTACTAATTGTTTTAATAACTTCTAAGGGTCCCTAGTACTAATAGTCTAGTTTCATATTTAGCCTAGTAGTATAGATATAGCGTATGTCTAGTATAACTATAACACTTATTTTAAACTTTTAGCCTTGTGGTTTTTGTTATACGCCTTCTATTAGTATTTTTATGCCCTAGCTAGGTTTTGTTAGGCTATTCCTTACACTTTCTTGTGTAGCTTTTAGTTTTAGAGTGCGTGTTTAAATAGTCTTAAGAAATTTAGGCTTGTTAACTTTAGTATATATAAGATTATCCGCCTGTATACTAGCTTAAAAGAGATAATACCTATTAAGTTATGCTTTGAGCTGTTGTAAGCAAAAGTCTGTATTAGCTAGTAGAGTTACTTAGTTGTCTTATTTATAGTTTATCTATTCTTTAAGGTGTTAAAAGTGGTGGTTGTTGTTGTAGTTAAAATACGGTTCTAAAAAAGTAAAAAGCAGCTACTCTCTACTAATTAATTGTAAAAGTTGAAAAAAAAGAGCATGTATAGTTAACAAGATTTAAACTGTTAGTAGATAAGTTCTTAAAAAAAAGCTTAGACTGCTAGGCAATAATTAGGGTAAAAATATTTACTAAGATACTAAAAAACAATACTAGTTAAAACATGACTAAAAGCGATTACCAGCTTATAACTAACAATAGAATTACAGTAGAATTATAATAGAATTACAACATAATATAATAGAGAAGGGAACGGACACGTATATACTGCAGCAGGAGCCTGCAATACTTTATAAAGCTAAAGCTGCTATATCTTACCTACTGCTTCTTACGTTTTAAACAGCACCGCATACAAACGATTCGCATACGATACACTGCAATAGCGTGCAACCTCCGCGACGAGCATCTCCTCAACCTCGACTCTCATCCAAAGACAGGAAGCTTTCCTGTCGTACGCCTAGCCCCTAATTTATAGTTTATATAAGCTTTTAGGTACTGCTCTAGAACCTAGATTATGCGCTTAGTCTGCCTGTTAGTCTAGGGGTAAAAAGCGGTAGGTAGTAGCTTTCTTGTCCCTAGGCACTAGGCGAAGGTACTCTAATACGCAGAATTAAATAGCACGCTTTAGTCTATTATAACTAACTTTAGTGGCTTATAAAGGCGTACTACTTTATAGTAGAAGGTCTTAGCTAGGCTAGGCGCATTTAGGTCTTCTGTAGAGGGTATAAAGTGCACTATTTTAGAAAGACAATAAACTACTACTAGGAGATTATTATACTATTAACCTGCTAACGTACTAAGGGGTAGTTCTATAATAAAGTCTATTGCTAGGTCCTTCTAGATATTAGCTAGTATAAGTAGTAACTATAATTCTCTATAGCGCGCGTGTTTTGTTAGCTTAACCCTCGTGTAGGTTATATATAATAAGCAATAATCTTTTAATCTTTGCTTTATATATGGCTACTAGAACTTTTTTATTAGTAGATCTAGCGTATAGGTAAAGCTAAAGTAGCTTGTTAGCAGGTTATTATAGCAGGCCTGTAGGATTTATACATAGGCTGTGCCTAGGACGTAAAGACAGCTATTATATAGAATTATACTATCTTATCTATTCTGCTAGCAGGCGGCCTAGGCTAGCCTAGTATTAACTAGTATTACTTAAGCCTTCTTTGCTAACTACGTGTACCTATTGCTAGACATGCTATCTTAGATAGCATTATATAGTAGGTGTAGTAGCCTAGTCTACTCTTATAAAAGTAGTAGCTAGCCTAAGATAATAGTCTTTGTAGCTTCTATAAGTAGCGTTTCCTAGACTTTTCTGAAGTTATTCAGTATAACTGTGTTCTTCTTAAAGTTATCTACGTCTTTTAGGCATAATTTATGCTATAGTTCTACTAGCAGGCGCTTATTAGTACTAGCGCCTCTAGCTATATCTTTGCCTATTACGTAATTAGGTCTTCTAGACGGCCTGTCGGCTAGGTTAGTCTAGCTAGGGCGGTAAATAATAGTAAAGTAGAAGGCTGCTAGCTATTCTGCCTACTTAGCCTATCTATAGGATAGTGCTTTAGTAGACATAAAGCTTTAGAGGTTATAGTAGTCTGTGTATAAAGTAATATTATAAGTAGTACTTTTAAAGCAATGTTTCTAGTGTTTAAAAGCCTTAACTATAGCAAGAGGGTTTTTATTATATATATTATAATTTCGCTTAGCTAAGGTTATCTTTTGTAACTAAAATATAATTAGGTGCTATAGGTCTTTGCTTTTTTTGTTTAGCCTAGGCTAGCTTAAAATACTTAAAATAGTAAATCCTAAGGCGTCTGTCTTTACTTAGCATAGAAGGCTAAATTTAAAGTAGACTAAAAGAAGGCTTATAGTAGACTTCTTTTTAAAGATTCTAAACGCCCTAATAGCGTCTAGTCCTAGTTTAATTAGGCGCAATTTTTTTTATTACTATTATTAGCTGCCCTTGCTTGCGTTTAATAGTTGTTAGGTAACTTAGTAAAAGAGAGTAGCTATTCTAAAGAAGCTTTTTATGAACTTTTAATAGTAGTTCGTAAAACTTATAAAGATTAAGACGTCTTGAATTAAGGCTAGTATAGGCTAAGCTTAAATAGTGTTAACACAGTCTTACTCTATTTTACTACCTTAAGAGGTGACTATAAACCCTAGGTACCTTACTCTTTAGGTATAGGATTTGCACTTAGAAAGTTTAGCGTATAGTTTATACTAAATAAGCTTTAATAATACCTCTTGCACTTAAGCAACATAGCCCTTCTTATCCTAGGAATAGATTAAGATGTTATTTAGGTAGATAATACAGCAGACGTCTATAGGTCTACTAAAATAAAAATAATATAGTTCTAGAATACTACTAAGGCGTTAGGAAGGCTAAAGAGAATTACTCTATATCTAAAATAGCTGTATTTTATCTACAATGCTTATTTTTTATTCATTCTCTTTCTTACATAATATTTAATAGTAAGCGTCTATTAGATCTGAATTAGTGTAAATTAATGCTAATTTTAGTTCGTTAAGAGATTTGCCTATTAGAGGTAGTAGGTGTCTGTTTTTCATAGTAATTGCGTTTAGGCTATAATAATTAATATATAGTTACAGTAACTTATCTTTATCTTTGCAAATAGATAAGGTGAGCTAGTCTTTAAAGTAGATCGTCTTATCTAACCTTCTTTATAGTTATTATTAATATTTTTTTTAATATTTCTACCCCTTTTGCTAATAGGCTGTAGAGAGGGCTATACAGCAGCTTTCTTTTATTTTTAAGTTTAATTTTTATTTTATATAAGCTATATTTTATAATAATAGCTGCGTTTTCCTTAAATAAGACCTTAGCCTATTAGCGTTAGTACTAGTGTAGTAGGTTATTGTTATCTAGGCCTATCTAGCCTACTGCTAGTAGAAATCTGTAGTTGTCTCTATTAAAGATAGTAGCTGTAAATTTTTAAATATTTCTCAAGTAATCTTATAGTAACTAGCGTCGTTTTTTATAGACTATATTAACTCTGTTATAGAGTTAAAGATAGTGTGCTATTATTCTAGCTAGGCCATACTAAGGATTATATTAAATCTATTTAGGTTGCTTAAGTAAATTTTTTTTGCCGTCTCTAGTTGTGTTGTAGCTATTAGTTATAATATATAAAATATTAACTCGCCTAGACACTACTAGTTCGTAGCTATATAGGCTATAGAACTTAGTAGTACTAATTCAAAAAAGCTTATGTTACATCTTGTTAGCTATAGCCTAGCTAATAAAGTTAGCCTCTGCGCTACTGTCTAGGAGGGCGCAGACGTAGAGGGGTCTAGATTTGCCTAGAATAGTGCTCTCTACATCTATTAGAAATAATTCTAATACCTCTAATTTTGTCTTTTGCTAGCTGCTAACTACAGTAATTAACTCTTCTAAATATATTATAGATCCCTTAAGTTATAGAGGTAGCTAACTTAAGGGTAGAATTTTTGTTCTTAATCATTAGTTAGGTGTAGGCAATCTCTTTTATAGTACTCTTTTTAGTAGTAGTTATAGTATTTAATTTAGCTTATATTTTTAGCACTTACTTAAGGTGTTAGAGCTATGCTTATATTAGTTTTCAATAGTACGCGCAGCTTCACTTTATATATAAGTCAGCTATGTTAGTTACTAATGTATTATGTGCGTTTAAAGAGTAAATAGTCCTGTTAAGTGTTATTTATACTAGTCTAGGCCTGTCTTGCGTAGAGTATATGCCCTAGGGCCTAGTGTTGTTAGTTATCCTTTGCTTTGAATGAGGAGATGCTCGCCGCGGAGGTTGCATGCCATTGCAGTGTATCGTATGCGAATCGTTTGTATGCGGTGCTGTTTAAAAGGTAAGAAGCAGTAGGTAAGATGTTGTAGCTTTAGCTTCATAAAGTATTGCAGGCTCCCGCTGCGGTACGTACGTGTCCTTTCCCTCCTCTATTGCATTATGTTGTAATCTTATTACAATCCTTTTGTAATCCTACTGTAATTCTATTGCTAGCTATAGGCTAGCAATCACTGTTAGACACGTTTTAACTAGTGTTGTTTTTTAGTACTTTAGCAAATTTTTTCAACACTAATTATTGCTTAGTGGTCTAAACTTTCCTCCTAGGACTTATTTCCTAACTGTTTAAATCTTATTAACTATACACAACCTTTTTTTTTAACTTTTGCAATTACTTAGTAGAGGGTAGCTGCTTTTTACTTTTTTAGAACCCTATTTTGACTACAACAACAACTACCACGTTTAACATCTTAAAAAATAAATCCTTTGCTTTAAGTGCTACAAGGCTATGCTACTCTTATTTAATACTATTTAGGCGCTTTTATATTTTTGAGTCTAGTGTAGAATAGAAGTTGTAAATATAGTCCTTATTAGTGTAATTAAAGGCTACTTAAGTATTAAGTTTTTCTTACTATATGTTAAAGTAGTTAAGTAGCTTAGTTAAAGTATGGTATTATTATTTAGCGTTTTTAATTTTCTTCTATACTATTTATTTGCGTTTAAAGAGTAGGCCTAGTAACTTAAGTATAGCTACCTTTAGAGTGCTCTAAGTAGAAGTAGAAACTTTTAGATATACTAAGGTGGCCCTAACTATTTGCTTCTAGTAGTCTAGCTTGTGGTTGCCTAGCTATTAGATAGTGAAGTTAACCTAAGTAGAAAAGTTTCTTAGAGCTAAGTTTCTTTTAAAGAACTATTTATAGGCTTTTACTTAACTATTTAGTTAAGCTTTATTTTTACTTTTAAAACGTATTAGTAAGTAAAACTTAGATAAAGAGATTTTAAGAGATCTTGTAGTAGCTAGACTACCTTTAGCTAGTGCAGCTAAAGCTAGTAGCACTATTAATAGTAGAATAGTACTATAGTTGCTGTTAGCTATAAAGGCCTTAAGGGCTTTATAGTAGGCTTGTAGTGCAGCTATTTTAGCGCGTTGCTCTGCCTCCTAGAGTAGTTATTCCTTTCAGTCTAGCTACTATTATAAAGGTAGAGGTAGAGGTCCTTCTACTAGTACCTTATTGTAGGTAGGTAGTACCTCTTCCCTAATTGTTAGTGTTAGAAACGTCTCTGCAGCTATAAGTGCAAGTGGTTAAGTATTAGTAAGCTTAAGCTAGCCTAAAAAAGTTGTGTTGTTAGCTATGCTGCATGCTTAAGATATAACTATATTTATAGTATTACTAATAGTTGAGAGTAGATGTTTGTATTATAAAAATAAGGTATATTAATATAGAATGATACAAACATAAACTTCTATTATATTATTTTAGTTGTAAGCGCGGCTTATAAGGGGTTATAGGCTTAGATTATGCTAGAAAACTCTATAGACGCGTAAACTAGCTTAGTCTAGGGGGGTCTAAGGCTATTAGCAAGAATAACGCTAGAAAACTCTCCACTCGCGTGATTAAGCCTAGTCTAGAGGGTTCTAGGGCTGTCGGCGGGCGTCTGTTCCCGGCGGTCTGTAACAAAAAGTATTATAGGCTTCTACTGCAGTAATGTACGTGTCCTTACCCTCTTTCTCTATTTCTATTATTATCTTGTTACTAGCTATAAGATAGGAATTGCTATAAAACACGTTTTAGATAATAGGTTTTTTTGTATCTTTAGCAAATTCTTTTAACCCTAATTTTTGCTTAGTAGTCTAAGCTTTTCTGCTCTATGCGCTTAGCGTGTAGACCTTATCTACCTACTGTTCATATCTTGTCAATTATATATAATCTGTGTTTTTAAACTTTTGCAACTAATTAGTGAAGGGTAGCTGTTTTTCACTTTTTTTGAAAAGCTATTTTGACTACAACAACAACAGCTACCATCTTTCATACCTTAAAAATGAATTAAATAATACTTAAACTGCTAAACTTTATGCTTTTAATATATGCCTTACAGTAGTTATCAATAAGCGCTGCAATTAGTTATTTGTTCATTATACAGGTTATTCGCAAAATTATAAACGTCTTTAAACTAGGTCCTTAAAGAATACTTCTTTCTTTGAAGTGTAAGAATACTATTTACCTTAATTTTTGCGCTCTATAGTTGAAGTAGTAAAAAATAGCTTAAAAGTACGCTTTTTATATAAAAAAGTATGTCAACATGTGCAGCTTTATATAAACTATAAAGCTACTTTACATACTTTGAAGTGTATAGAACTAACTCTGAGGTATGTAGTCGTAAGTAGATAGAGGCTATGTCCTTACACTTGCATCCATCCGCGCACCCGTCTCCAAAGTACATACAATGGTGTAACTGAATACCAGAACATAGAGTCATGGTTTTGGTGCCTGGCAAAAAAATCAATCACGACTGAATTTGTCACTGTCAAAACAGCTCCTTTACATCTCAGCGTGCGGACAGCTGCTCTCGATAACTTCAATCACCCTGCGCAGAAACATTGCAGCCTACTGCAAAAGGCAAAGATAAACCAACTGTTGTTTACTTGCCTCGACACTTACCCCAGCTTTGCGTAGTCTAAAGACGATGCAGCGCGGCCAATTGGGTGAAAAATAACGTCCGCGGTTGAAGTCTTCTCAAGACAAATGCATAGTATTGCAGTAGTCCATGCGCATCTCGCGCTTTCTTCGTATCATCATTCTACAAGGCTATCCACAATGCGTCTTACTCTCTCCCTCTTCGTGTCA
The DNA here is from genome assembly GCA_009289805.1 of Alternaria gansuensis. Taxonomy (NCBI): domain Eukaryota; kingdom Fungi; phylum Ascomycota; class Dothideomycetes; order Pleosporales; family Pleosporaceae; genus Alternaria; species Alternaria gansuensis. The sequence goes on along the minus strand of WBOK01000372.1, from coordinate 37,246 downwards.
TCAGGCACAGTACATCCCGTTATCCTCCGCTCCCGTGCAACTCTCTTCGGCGTCCACGTACCGACATCATTCAATCCATCATCTTCAAGCTCTCTTCGTGAGTAAAAATTGTCTCGTCGAACATCGAACTTGGAGTATCACACTTTTCTTGTACCCGCATGTCACCCCACTTAACAATAAAACCGTCTGTGTTCATTTTCCCTTTCTCTTCAACCCCGCGTAACACGCAATTTGCGCGAAAATGTTCTTCTCGCCATAGCTCTTCAGTGACATCGTCGCTACTATGTTGCCCCAATAGAACTCTAGTTTCAAAGTGGCTTAGCTTGAGACTAGATCTACTTGTGCAGTAATAATAACAGAGGAGAAACGGACCCGTTACTGGCAGCGTCTGACAGGTTCCAGCGCAGGTTCCAGCGCGGTGGGACCAACAGTTGCGCCAGCATGATCGTCCCAAGGTCTTCTTTACACACTATATCCACAATCCGGTTTGGACGCGCATCAGCAATTTTCACCGCCTCCGAGACCGTCCTAAGATTCCCCAAAGACGACGGAAAAGGAATTCTAAAGCTCGAAAAGCAAGGAGCCACCAAGCGGAGATGAGCGGGTAATCAATACGGGGCAGGGAGCATGGGCCGTCATCGCCAAGATGCGGGGAGAGCTCTGCCCCAACATGGCTGGATGGCTGGTAAGGGTACCAGCCATGCAAGGTACTACTACCACTGGTGGAGCGTGCAGCTGACGTTGGATCCATCTCTACTACGTACATAACACGCGTCCAAACCTCATCCCTCAGCTACAAACTAATTAACATCCACCATGGGCGGAGAAACACATCGCAACATGCCGGTGCCGATAGCAAAAGATTACCCCAAGTTGGCGGCTGGTCCGGTAGGCCAGCAGATCCACAGCATCTATCAGAGCCGCTTGAGGCAGTTTGTCGATGCAGGGCAGTACAGGAAACAGAATCTTATAGGGTAAGCCTCGAACAACACCACTGCCGCAGCTTCGGCTCCAGTTCCTAGCTTCACAATGCTCATACGTCATACAGCAAGCTCACCGAAGCTGTCGCGTCAGGTACCGACTGGGTCAAGCTCTCCGTCTACTCGCCCCCCAACCTCGCACGCCCGCTCTTCAAGGAAGCCACCTCTCATGCATTTCATCCCACCAAGGTCGGCGAGTCATTTGGCCCCAGCTGGTCGACGCATTGGTTCAAGGTCCAGCTCACGGTTCCCAAGCACATGCTGGACAAGGAACATCTCGAGTTTGTTTGGGATGCGAACAACGAGGGTCTGATCTGGACTGAAGATGGACATACTGTCCACGGATTGACGGGTGGTGGTGAGAGGACACAATGGATACTTCCCAAGGCTTTTAGAGATGGCAAGGAGCACACCTTCTACATCGAGATGGCCTGCAACGGCATGTTTGGCAATGCACCCGACGGGGACTTGATTGAGCCACCAGCCCCCGACAAGTACTTCATGCTACACACTGCCGAAGTTCAGGCGGTCAATTTAGAGGCGAGAGCGCTTTACTTTGACTTTTGGGAGATCTCAGATGCCGCCCGTGAGTTTCCTGAAGACTCAACTCAGGCTCACGACGCCCAGCAGATCGGCAACCGCATCATCGACACTTTCATTGCCGGCCATGGAAGTCAAGAAAGCATTAGAGCAGCTCGCAGGGTTGCTGCTGAGTACGTCGGAAAAGACGTCGACTCGCACAGAGTGTACGAGAGCGACCAGGAAGCCATCGTGCACGGCATCGGTTACTGCCACATTGACACGTGTTGGCTATGGCCCTTTGACGAGACCAAGCGCAAGGTCAATCGATCTTGGTCGAACCAGTGCGACCTCATCGAACGATACCCCGAGCTGCGCTTCTGCTGTTCACAGGCGCAGCAATACAAGTGGCTCGAGCAGTACTACCCCTCTACATTCGACCGTGTCAAGAAGAAGGTCAAGGAAGGCAGCTTCCAGCCTCTTGGCGGTAGTTGGGTCGAGCACGACACTAACCTGCCTGGTGGAGAATCACTTATTAGACAGTTCTTGTACGGTCAACGTTACTTTGAGAGCAAGTTTGGCCAGAGATGTCGCACTTTCTGGCTACCAGATACTTTCGGGTACTCGACGCAATTACCACAGATATGTCGTATATCGGGCATGACAAGGTTCCTTACACAAAAGCTTAGCTGGAACAACATTAATAAGTTCCCGCACACAACGTTCAACTGGGTTGCATTGGATAACAGTCAGGTCGTTTGCCACATGCCGCCATCGGAGACGTACACTTGCGAAGCAAACTTTGGTGATGTCAAACGCAGCGTTACACAGCACAAATCGTTGGACCAAGACAAATCGTCCTTGATCATCTTCGGCAAAGGAGACGGAGGCGGTGGCCCGACATGGCAACAGCTTGAGAAGCTTAGGCGATGCCGTGGTATCAGTGACACTTCCGGTCTATTGCCTCGTGTCAAGCTGGGCGACTCTGCAGACGACTTCTTTGACCGGCTCGAAAAGAAGATCGAGAACGGCACGGAGCTTGTGACGTGGTATGGCGAGCTGTACTTCGAGCTCCACCGCGGTACATATACCACGCAGTCCAACAACAAGCGCAACAACCGGAAGTCTGAAATTATGCTAAGAGATATTGAGTATCTTGCGACTTTGGCCACAGTCAAAAACGGCTTTGGCAAAAACGGCCCGTACAAGTACCCGAAGAAGGACCTTGATGGTATGTGGGAGAATGTGCTGTTATGTCAGTTCCACGACTGTCTGCCCGGGAGTTCCATTGAGATGTGCTACGATGACACGGACCACGTAAGTTTGCTCCTGACTCTCATAGCCAACTTCTAACTTTGTTAGATCTACGCCGAAGTGTTTGCAACTGGCGAGCGATTGCTTTCTGATGCTCTTGCTGAACTTGGCTTCAACGATGAGGATCACTGGGACCAAGACACAAAGCTCTTCGCTATGAATACCTTACCATGGAACCGCACCGAGATCATTAAATTGCCTAGGGCGGCGAGTCGAACGAAATATGGTGCAGCTGAGGCTCAGTACGGTCTTGCTCATCGTAATGGATCTCAAAAGGGGCTGGGTGCCCTGGATGTGTTTCCACTCACCTCTGCATACCCTGCTCAAAAGGCGTCTGTTGAAGAGATTCGCGCTAATGTCTTCGAGCTCCGCAATTCGCAGTTCGTGGTTCAAGTCAGCAATGGTGCCATCACCTCACTTTTCGACATTGCTGCAGATCGTGAACTTATACCCCAAGGCGCTAAAGCTGGTCAGCTAGTCATCTACGACGACAAGCCACTTTATTGGCAGGCCTGGGACGTTGAGGTCTACCATTTGCGATCCCGCCAGGAACTCGAGCCTAGTAAGGTAACCATCATGGAGAACAGCGTTCACCGTGTGAGTCTGGAAATTGAGACGAAAATTTCGGACAAGTCCTGGATCAAGACAACGCTCAGTCTACTTGCAGCCGTAGGAAACACACCCAGCGCCATTGAGTTCGATGCGGAAATCGAATGGCACGAAACAATGAGGTTCCTAAAGGTTGAATTTCCCGTCGACATCGTGAACACGGAAGCCAGTTACGAGACGCAATTTGGCATTGTTCGCCGACCCACACACTACAACACAACATGGGATATGGCCAAGTTCGAAGTTTGCTGCCACAAATGGGCCGATCTATCCGAAGCCACATATGGTGTCTCCATTCTGAATGATAGCAAGTACGGTTTCGCAGTCGCCGGAAACGTCATGCGTCTCTCCCTCCTTCGCTCGCCCAAAGCCCCAGACGGCCACGCCGACATGGGAAGCCACAAAACTCGCTACGCCATCTTCCCCCACAAGGGCGGTTTGGACGAACGCACAGTGCGTAAAGCCTTCGAATTCAACAACCCGCTCAAGATTGTTGGACGCCAAGGTCCTTTGTCTACCTTGCACAGCAGTCTCCTCAACCCATTCCACATCTATGGCGCGCCCAACCTTGTGCTAGACACGATCAAGCGCGGCGAGGACGACGAAGATGTCAGCCGTGGTGAGCTGCCAGTTAAAAAGGGACACTCGGTCATTCTGCGCATCTACGATAGTCTAGGTGGAAAGAGTAAGGGTGTGCTCACATGGGGTGATGTTGATGTAAAGACTGTGATCAAGGTCAATGCACTCGAGGATGAGGAGGGCGAGCCCTTGAAGATCAATGACACGCGGGTCGGAGCAGAAGACAAGGCGGAGAAGGGTGTACCGATTGAGATTCGCGCGTTTGAGGTGGCGACCTATAAGCTGGTGCTGGCGTAGTGTTGGCGAAGAATGTCGCTTAACGGATGATGTGTAAAGGATAGAACTGATATCCGTATGGATAATCCTTGATCTATGCGAGGTTGCTATTCTCAAATTGGCTATTTCCAGCGCGTTCAGTGTAGATTGTCGATCATCGAGCATAAAACTAGGCAGTCACAAAGACGGTAGCCAACGTTTGTTTTTCTTTTCTTGATGCGAAAATCATGTTTGATCCATCATTGTATCCAAAACGCCCACTACGCCATATCCCGAGCGCTATACATTAACGGCCTTGACCATGCTACCCAACATTCTGCCACGAAACCCCCCCGATACAGTGTGCGGCCGCCTTCCAGGGCTGGCACTCCGTGCACATGTCCAAAGCACAGATCTAGTGGATTCGATCCAAGTGGAGCCTGTTCCTGGCAATCTTGTCATCGACCTGGTCCGTCTTGCCAGTGATGCGTGTAATGTGGACGTTCTGCTGGTCCACCTCCTCGCCCATTGCGCGACCGAGGTGATTGAGGCTCTTGGCCATGCCGTGCAGCGCATCTGTTGATAAAAGAATACGTTAGTGATGCGTGTATTTATCGGCGTTTTTGAACAAAAATTGAAAAGGAGAGAAGAAGGAAAAGACTAAAAAGATACAAAAAAACAAACTTACCCAAGTTGCCATCAATCTCATTCTCCATAGCATCATCCTCTTCGTCGGCCTCGAACTGGAATTTAGAACGCGCGGCAAGCGAGCCCTTGTTGCTACCTTGCGGGCCACCTCCCTGCTGCAGCGTGCGCTGGGCTTCGTTTGCGCGAGCACCAGAATCCCATTTGGCGCGGTTGGTGGCTTCACGGGTATCACGCTCGCGTGCGTGCTGGTCCATGGCTTGTTGCATTTGCTTCTCGCGTTTCGAGTTTCCTGTGAAGGGGTTGGGGACGATGGAGAACATGCTTGCGTTGATGCCTGGAGACGATTTTAGTCACGAGGTTTCTTTGAAATGGGGGATATCTCCTTACGGGCCAATTCTTTGGTCTGCCCATTGGCTCTGTCACTCTGAATCGAGGCTAGATCAAGGTTGCGTTCAGTGCTGGAAATCAGTTAGTTGCGTATCCATGTATCCAGGACTGGCCAAACTTACTTGTGAATACGCTCTCCTTGGGCTGCTAGGGTTCCTAGAGTTCCTCGACCAGTCTCCAAAGCCTGTTCAGCTAAACGGAGAGCATTCCTGGTACTAGCAACATCCTGTTGTTTCATGAACTTGATCTCTTGCTTTGTGGCGTTGATGTCTTCCTCTTCTTGTTCCTCGGCCGTTAGTTGACGGTCTTCGTATGCTCCGTAGCCACCAGGGGCAGAGCCATAGCCACCGGAGGCACCACCGCCGTTTGCGCCACCCGGGGTGTTTCCATAGGCGCCACTCTGTCCAAGGGCACTAGGTTGTTGGGGCGGCTGCGCTTGTTGGCGTTGAGGTGCGTTGCCGAAGAGCTCATTGCGGCCTGCCTCAGTGCTCATGGTGTCGTTGGACGCGGTTCTTCCAAGGCCTCCATAGCCGCCAGGTCGCTGTGGTGCACCTCCGCCGAAGCGATCGTTGCCGTAGCCTGATTGCGCGCCGTAACTTCCTCCCTGCGCACCGTATCCCCCTGGTCGCTGGCCGTAACTCTGGCCCGGGCCGGTTACAGCTGGCGTCTTCTCTTGTCGGAGCGATGTGTCCTGGCCTGCGCTGGAGTATGAAGGGGGCGGCTGCGCATACGGATCGTTGGCTGGAGGCGCAGCATATGGGTTTTGGGCCACGGGGCTGTCCTTTCCTCCCTTGTCCTTTTTCTTTGAGAAAAGGCCCATGATTCGAGTATGTAAATGGTTTGTTTGGTGTGTACAAGGAGATTTTGCAAGAGATTCGTATCGTGTATGCGTCGGCGTTAGGGGTCGGTGCGGTCAAAGTTGACAGGTCGGGAAGCACCAAGGGAATTGTGGGGTGCCTTATCGATTGGCCGAGTTAAAGTTCAGGGTCCTTTCCGTTTGCACGGGCAAACTCGAGAAGTGATGGAAGGAATGCACAACGTGAAGAGGCGACGTAGCGGTATATGAATGTCACAGACAACAAAAACTGTGTTTGGGCGCTGCATGTCTTGGTGCATCTGGCGTTTCAATCATTCCCAAGCGCCCAACACGTCGCTAGCGAGAAGGCGGAGTGAGTGGAGTACGCCACCGCTTGTGGCTGAGGCAGTGCTAGAAATAACTCACACACGTCCAGGTAGTTGTGTGCCTGCAAGCTTGAGGTAGAGTTGGAACAATTTCCGTTTTAGCCTCCATCTTTCCATCTCAATCTTGTACTCAGGCTTGCCTTGAGTGCGAAGGCTCGTACCGCTGGCGCATGCTTGGACCCACATCTTCCTGGTCCCTGCATACAGGTACCACGGAGGCACGGTTATGCCTCTTGCGCAGTGCAACAGAATTCGACCTTTGACATCACTTCAGGCCCATTTGCTCTGTAGTAAAATCTAAACTAGGTATCTTGGTTCTACTACCTGTAGCAGCGTCGCGACACATACAAAGCGCGACAGGCTTCCCACGCACATAACAGCAACTCGGTTGACAACGCAAAGCATCAGTAACGCTATGTCGTCCAGATTGCGCTGTCATCCTCATGCATGACTTCCCCATCTGAGGATGGCAGGTCTTCGTGTTCCTCTTTTGTCCATATCTCGTTTCCTGCCACCACGGGAAAGGATGTTAGAACCCGACTGATGTCTCCCCACCATATCTCGCCAAACCTCCGATACCAGTCCACTGTAGCTTTGAGGCCTTGTTCAAAGCTAGTCTTAGGTTCCCACCCCAATGCTGTCAGCTTCGACCCATCTGTCGCATACCGCTGATCATTGAACGGTCGATCCTCTGTATGCTCTACCCATTTGGACAACTCAGCAGAAGAGTCGTGGGGTATTTCGAAAACGTCTAGCAGCCTGCTACAGATATCCGCGTTCGAAATCTCATCCTTGGATGCAATATTGTAAATTTGGCCAACTTGACCCTTATGTAGAATAGTGTCCAGTGCGTCTACAATGTCTCCTGCGTAAAGGTATCGTCGTGTGGGTGAACCGTCACCGTGAAGAAGGAGCTTCTGTTTTCTTTGTAGCAGCATGATGAACTTTGGAATAATCTCTGTACGAGTCAGCTCCGTACGCCCACCCTAGCTTCGTGGCATTGCCTACTCTCAGGGAACTGATGTGGCCCATACACGTTGTTCGCTCGGACAGTAATCAGTGGCAGCTTGAAGCTACTCCTGTATGCGCTAACCATCATCTCCGCTGCAGCCTTACTCGCCGAGTATGGATTCGTGGGCGCCAGTATGCTTGTCTCGCTCAGATCTGCAGCTCCAACAGGTACATCGCCGTATACCTCGTCCGTCGAGATGTGTATGAACCTGTTGACACCATGCTCCCTAGCTCTCTCAAGCAGCACATGTGTGCCGTATACGTTCGTGTTCGTAAACTCGTACGAGTTGCCAAAGCTGAGGTCGACATGCGATTGTGCGGCAAAGTGAAAGATGGTCTCGATCTTGTGCTTTCGCAGTACGCGCTTCACGTCCACGGGTGATGTGATGTCGCCATGTTCGAATGCAAAATTTGGTCGATCATCAAGGATTCGCGTGTTGTTGAGCGCGGAGCAGTAGTCGAGCTTATCGAGTGAAACCACATTGTAGTGTGGATATGTGAGTACTAGATGGCGTACGAACCAGCAAGCTCTGCTTGAGGGTCAGTTGTAGTCTAGTACAAGACAAAATTAAGAGATGCACAGCTCACAACTTCCCGTGGTCTCGTCGCGACGTACATGAAGCCGGCTCCACCAGTAATCAAGATGTTCTTCGCGTCATGGAGAGGCTCGAAACTAGTACTACCAATGAGTATCGGCGCCTGTTTCCAGAGCTCCTGCTTGATCTGCAACCGCGGATTAAGAACGGTCGACCTTCGCCGGCCTGGTATTGTTAACGGCTGGGTTGGACTGTGCCTTGCATCGCATGGTGCAGGTGGAGACATACGCTTTACGCCATTGGTGCTATTGGGAACATAGTGGGCGCTGTCAGGATCTTGGACACAACTCATGGTAGTGGGAACCTTTCCTGTTGTCTAACGGAAGTTGTCGAATGACCGCGTGGCATGCTCCAGTATTGTCAGAACGAAGTTCACCACTGTGTCACGTATGCGCATAGCTGGCCGGCCGTTGTTTGCGACAAGCTGATCCAGAGCTAACTCGGAACGTACATGTTCCCGACCAATCGCCTTACGTCATCTTCGAAAGCGCAAACGTCTTGCTGGCATCACGAAACCCTTTGAGAACACCATCATGAACTCGTGAATTGGGTTCATGTATGTCTGTTCTTAATTTAAAAAAACTGTTAGATAACCATTGGCATTGTTTACAATCTGTTCTTGGATGGACTCTTCCGCAGTCTAAGGCTAGGGTGCATTGACTTAGCGGAGGTCAAAGTCCGACAAGCTCCCATTACAAACTAGACCCTTGAACGAGCTTGAACGCTGTCTCCACAAAGATCGATGGCTTCCTGATAACAGTGTCGCACCATCATCAAGTTGAGTTTACCAAAGCACTTTCGCCGTGTTCCTATCTTACAATTACAATCTTGAATAAGTCGCTCGTTGAAGAAGAGCGTAAGTGTAAGGTTGTGCTTATCGCCATATAATAATTGCCTCAGCAATGTGGGTCTACATCTAAAGCTAGTAGAATTTACATCATATTCAGCGTTTAGAGCCGAGTTGACACCGGCAATGTTCAGCAGCCTTCCTCCTTTCGCTTACAAAACGTTGGTTGGTGACTCCTCATGTATTGTGGATCCTGCTAAGTATATATACATATTTAAAGCTCTATCTTCCACATACGCCCATAGGACACTGAAAATTAGGCTTCCCGTCCGCTCAGCCATATACAAGCAGTGTACCGGCGGATTAGAAGTTAGGTGGGTGACCACCAGCGAATCCTTTCTCTCGTATGTTTTTGCCTGTTTACTCCTTTCTCGTCTTTTTTTGCGCATTACCGCAGTACTCACGGACACTTAGTGAGCGCCGTAATAGGCACCTGTAGATCTTGTGTCATGATCGCTGTCTGGCTTATGTGTCACCAAGCCCGCTTGACATTCACAAAGGGGTATCGAATTGTGCTTCAACTAGTGTACATGCTAGTGAAGCGAGGCTTAGCTATGAAATATCTTAAAGGATCGATACTTTCTCACACAATCGACAATCATTCGCGTTACTCTAAAACAACCACTTCCTTTCTCGCCCCTGCTTCTCTCCACGCATATTTGTAAATTCTACCAAGACCTATGCGCTCCATAAACTTTACATTACCTGTTACTCTTACTGTCTCTACAAGGATGATGTTGTAAAGTGGATAGCCTAGAACGTCTGGCCTTGTCTCGTTACCCAGGTACTGCGCTTCCGACAATAGGATCGCGGTCACGGAATTTGCGCGATTTGCATCAAAGCCGGTGTCCAAGTTCACGGTACCGGCTCTAGGATACTTTGGGGTGTTGATCCAGTGTTCTCGGGACACGACTGTTTTGATCTGCAGATCTGGTTGGGTTACCTCCTCGGCCTTCGATGCTGTTTCGGTGGATTTAGTGTCGTGAAAATTGATGATGCAGTGCTCATTACCAGTGCATTTGGTCGATGTCCGGATTTTCCTGCAATCGTCACCCAACTCTAGGTTCACTAACTCCGTGGTCATGATAAGATATTGCTCATTCAACTCGTTTAGTGGTATATTCAGTCTCGGTTTTGGTGCTGGTTTGGCGTCCGCTGAATCCCAATCTCCGAATCCTTTAGCACTCATGTCGAACATGCCGAAGAGCCCCAGTTCTTGCAGGGAGAAACCTTTGCGTTTTTCCTGGACACCGTACAATGTGCCTTTGCGAGGACGAATGCGCTCTTCACCGCACCTACGGTACCTATCGTTCGACGGTAGGTATCGTCGAACGATTCCGGAGTCCAAGACCAAGACGTCAAAGGGCTGGTCATAACGAACTCGTGCGCCTTTACTGCCAGATCCCAATGGTTTCTGTGCAGCTTCCCAGCCTGCCCACGTCCAGCTCGGCGGTCACTTTTTGTTGAAGTTGTCTTTTCGGCGGCGCATAGGCTCATCTCATTGCCATAAGAGCGAGACATCTAGGAAGTGGCATGGCAATCCGTTTCGGACGGCGAGTTGAGAAATCCTAGGCCACCAAGAATGTTTGCGAGACCATCAAACGCACTAAGGATGTCGCAACTCTTCCCTATGGTCCTTCTACCCAGATCTTCTACTGCCTCGATATACTGGTGCATCGACGGCAGTCTCATCAGTCTCACACTCCCATCTTCTCGTGCAACCTGCAATCCTTCTCGTGAGATATCATGGCTAGGAAGCGGCAAGGGTGTGAGTCTAAGCCATGGAAACGAAATCAACGACTTATCTCCGCCGAGTGCATTAACATCCTCCCTCCATGTTCCTCCCCGGCAATGCCATACTGCAAATCCACCTGCAAAGATTAGCATCCTTCTAGACAGTAGCTTTTCTTGGAAACACCACGCCCGCTCCTCCCAAGCTTTATAGTTTAGCTCCATGCGCGCGGGGAGCACCATCCGGGTATTCTTGATGATATCCTCTTCCAGGAGCTGTTTCCCACGGCCAAGATGGCCATGGAGTCCTTTCAACCCTTGGCCAGCGTGCAGGCTGTCTGCAGCAACAATGGTAAGAAGGGCACGGTTGTAAACGTGACCCATGCGCTGGATGTGGGCGTGCATAAAGAGTCTTAAAAAGGTTCTAGTTTTTTTTTGGTGTTGTATCTCTTTAGCTAGCTGGGTAGCTAACTCTAATTAGTAATACTAAAATGGATAGCGTAATAATCTAATCTAATTTCTAGGATAGCTTGCTAGTCTATTATAGTAGTGTTACGACCTGGTTACAAACCCAAGTCTCACAGAGAACTACCACGACCGACTAATAAGGAACCAGACGGCTAACCTGCAAGGACACCGCAGTAGGTAGTTACGTAACCAATCACTACGCCAAGGACTATTAATATAAGGTCACGCACGCTATTGCTAGGAGCGATTGTAACTACCACGACTATTGCTATAAGCGATCACGACTATTAAGGCTATTGCCTAGTATATAGTAATAGACAATGTGCCTTTATAGCTTATTATGTTTAACTTTATATAAGACTCTAGTATTTAATTTAAAAATTATACTGTATTCTTAAATTCTTGTTATATTACATTATTTTGTTAGTTGTGCTATTACACACCCTTTTTATTATACTTGCTTGTTTTCTGAAAACTAGCTTTTAGATTCTTTTAAGACAGTCTTCAAACTTTAAATCCTGTTTAAAATAGGTAATACTGTAATAGACACCTCTACTAAAATTTTAACTATAAAAACAACTACGAGTGCTAAAAAGCCTAACACCTACTATAGTAAATGCAATAAGCTTAAGGTATAGCAACACTAAGTTAACAGATATTTCTATATAAAAAAGACTAAAATTAATAATAATAACGTAGTTGTATAGACCTCTACATTTCTATAAAGAGCTACAAGGAAATAAGCGAACATTAATTTATATTAATATTAAACATTACTTTTAGTAATTAAACTAATAAAGCACTTGTTAAAGACTAGGACAGCTTTATAAAAAAAAACTAAAAGATAGTTTTACTTATTTAAGAAATTGTAGTATTAGAATAGATAATTTATAATTTATAAAAAACGCGCTCTACAGCTAATTATAATATAAAGTCTTAGTAGTACTAAGTAGTTAGTAAATAGAATAACAACGCGTTAATATAGATGTGGAGAACAAGGAGCTGGTAACAGTGGTTTAGGAGAACCAGATGATTGATTCTGTCTTTCTACCAGCGTCTAAGACGCTCTATATATACAAAGGAAATATTGTAGTCTTTAAAGACGGTTGTAGAGCTCAGAGGAATGCCTCCGAGCACGGCAAGTGTTCTGTGGAGCTCGGATGCAAGTATCTGAGCTTGTCGTGAAGGCTCTGAGCCTCGGTGCTTGGCGCTGTGCGCTCCGCGCAGGCCTTGACGCTTGGGCCTAGAGCCTCGTGGCTAGATCCTGGTGGCTGAGGCGCGTGGCTGATATATGCGACAATAGATATACTAACGAGATCTTAAGTTAGCTACACGTATAAAACTTGTGTAAAGCAAACTACTCTTAATATACTTAAGAAACTTATAGCTAAAGCTGTTTAAGAAGATATTAATCTTTATAAGCTTAATTTAAAAAAATAACTATTTATATAAAGAACCTGTATAGTTAGAAATATAGACGCTTAACTTTATTATACATATTAATGCCTATACTTAAAGTAGGGTTAATAATAAAACTACACTCTTATTGTGCTGGTGCACAGGGTGATACCTTACTGCACACTAAGTTAGTGCTTAGCTACGTAATTCTAAGGTATATAGCCTCTTCTGTATCTTACGGAAAGGGGATAATATTTATTATCTGTTTACTCTACAGCTGAGCTCCTGCACTGTACTATTAAATAGGCTTCTTCTTCTACTAATACTCTTTATACTTAACCTATAACAAGATTTTTAATTTACTTACTTTATTCTTGTATAATCTAGTTTCTAGTAATTTCTTACTCTTGTAGCAGTATGTTTTCATACACTTTAATACCTGTACAAATAACAAAGCTTATAGAGATATACTCTACTACTTAGTGTACAAAGAAACTAGTGCATAATTATTACAAGAATAATTTTTTAACTTTTCTAATTACTAGAATTTTTAGAATTACTACTAGATATACTTTAAGAGAGTTATCACTATCCTCTACTATAGACTGTGTTAAGAACTTTGTTACCTAAGTTAGCACTAATAATAACTAAGAGAAAAACAAAAATCTACTAATAAGATGAATATGTATTAATAAATAGTAACTTAAAGTCTATTTAATAAAATAAAGGTAGTAAACTATTAGGAAAATAAAGGCAGTCTTAAATGTGTTTAAACGCTAATCTAAAGTCTACTTAGTCAAATAAAGATAGTAACTTGTTTAGCAAAATAGAGACAAGCTTATATACGTTAATAATAAGAAGCAAAAGTTTTATTTAGAAAAAATTAAAATAAAACTAAAAGCTTATAACTAAATATACTTAAGTCGCTAATTTAAAATATATTTGTCTAGCAAGATAGAGATGTTACTAATAATTAAGATAGCATAAGTATAAATTAGAACCTACCTAGCAAGAATTCAAGTACTAAAGAGGTAAGGATTTATATAACTACTCTCAATAAGTAACTACTATAAAGATTTTAAGAATAAATATTTTATTCTTTGTGAAAACTAAACTTTGTTTGCTATATTACTAACTAACTACTAATAACTATTTAAATAAAAGACCTTTATAAGTTTTACTGTACTATAGATATTAAAGAATAGTTAGAAGTTAGATTAAGAACAAAAAGGCGTAACGCTTTCTTTAACTAGGCCTATAGCTACTAGTCCTAAGTTACTGTTGATATTATTAAGCTTAGTTATTAATACTGTAACTATAACTATGCATAACTTAGTGTTGTCTATACTTTAACTAAGATATAGTACCTTAGTCTTTACTTAGAAGAATATTACAGAATTTCTAAAAGACTTTAACTAATAAGCTAATAATAGAGGCATTTATAATATTATAAAAGTCTCTATTCTACTATACTATCTTTTTAATAAAGATTAATTGCTTTTTTCTTTTTTCAAACAATTACTAGAATATGTAAAAAGAGATTAGTCCAATTACAAGCAAGCATAAAAAAACAGTAAAAAAATAAAAATACTACTATTAGAGTAAGTACATGTTTTTACTGCGAAGCATATATCTATAAATGCTTATAAAACTAGCTAGGCCTAGTAGAGTACTATACTTATTTTACTTTTATTGCTAATACTTATATTAAGAATAAGCAAATCTTTTAAGAAAAGAAAAGTTTTTTTTTTAAGGTTTACTATAAATAAATAAAGAGGTAGTTATATACTATATACTTACTGCCTCTAATAGTAATTATTAAAATATGTATAAACTAAATTTAATTTACCTTTTTCTTAAATCCTACTATAAGAAGATAACCAGTCTAGACAAGATTAATTAGCTAAAACAAGAAGGCGTAAATGTAGAGATGCGCTAAATTATACTACCTAAATAGCGTGCAACCTTTACGCCTAAGAAAGTAAAATAAGCAGTAGTTAAAATTAATAAACTATATAAAAAGATAAGTACACTAGCAGACGTTAACTTAGAGATAAAGAAGTTTATTAAGTTTTTAGGCAACTTAAAACTTAGACTTTTAACTCTTTATATACTTACAGCTTATTTTAAAATAAAATAACTTTTAGAAAAACTCTCTAGTTATATGTACTTTATTCTACAAGCAATAAATGTTAAACTCTTAAGTAAAAAAAATAATAGTTTCTTTATTACTAATGCAAAAAAAGAACTTTTTAATAAAATAAGTATATTATACTTAAATAATGTAGAAATAAAGACCATTTATGATATATATAATGTTATAGAGCACATACTTCAAGATTGTAAGCTATACTACGCCTTAAAGTAGATAAGGTAAGTTAGTTTTAACTAGGATACTGTAGCTAAGAAAGAGACCTACTACTTTAGGCTACTATATAAACGTCTAAAGAAAATCTTAAAACAGCTACTATATACTTAAGTCTTATTATAGTTAAAGGCAAAAATCTAAGAATTCTATAATATTACTAATAACGTACTTAATTAACTAGCCTTTAGTGTAACACTTAAGAAGTTTACAAGTAAAGACTTTTAACTAAGCTTAAAGTACAAAGGTAAAGCCTCTAGTTTAGTAAATATAGCAACTAGCTTGATAAACTTAGGTTACTATAATAATGTTCTCTAACAGTTCTAATAGTTCTAGAAATAGCTATATAATCCTACTAAAGACAAGTATATTAATAAGCTTAATAATATTAATGCTGCTGATACTATATTTAAAGACAGGCAAAATGTATCATATAACATGTTTCAGTTAAATGCTGCTACAAACTTAAAAAGAAAAAGCTTTTCTTTCTACTAAAATACTAATTATGTTTAGAATAGAGAAATAAAGAAAGAAGAAAAGCTAAGCAAAAATATAAGTATTTAAAAAAGCAACAGTTATCTAAGGCATTAATATAATTAGATAGGCAATTCTGCCTTTTGTTATCTTTACTAGCAAGTATTATCTTTCTAGCTAAAATAAGAAGGAGAATATACTTTAAAAATCAAGTTTCTAGGGTTTCTAACAACGGCTAGACAACAAAAAAGCTTAGTTTTAAGTAGCTAGAGCACTTAAATAAGTATACAAAGAGAAGCGTTATTGTTAGCTACTACCTACTAGTTATTATTAGTTATAAAAGCTATAACTTATTTATGTTTAAGCAATACTGTATACTAGAAAATAACCACTTTTTATAGGCCTCTAGATCTGTTATATTTACTATAGCTGCTTATTGTTGCGTGTTCTTAGCTCTTTAAAAAGGCGTATAAGTGCTAAGCCAAGAAGCTTATATGCATTTAGATTACTTATATTACTATTACAAAGTACATTTTCTACTTTATTGCTGCTTAAAACGCTATAATTACATAATTTAATATCTAGGAGATTCTTAAGGCGCTAGCTTAGTTCTATTAAGTTTAGAGGCTGTAGTATTAACACTTAATATCTACCTACGTACTTTACCGTTACACATAATTAGAGATAGTCCTTAATAGTTATAGACTTTAAGAAGTACCTTTAAATTAAAGCTGTGATTAACTCTACTACAGCAGAGAATTTAAAAGCATATAGATAGCTTACTAATATTATTAGTTAATGCTGTCAAAAAGCTAATAAAGGAGGTAGAGATAATAGTGTATTTTTAGTGTTAATAAATACGCATAACGCTAAACTTAAAGCAGCAGATAAAGCGGCTACGCAACGTAAATTAAATAAAAAAAGTTAATATAGCAGGAAGCGACTTTTATAATTAATAGTAGTTAGCAACTATTAACTTTAAGTAAGTTGAGAGCGGGTAATAATAGAAAGAAAGCAAAGAAAAAAGTATGTGTTAAGGTAGGTAAACTATTATAAAGATGCTGTAGACGCTGCAGTAAGGTGGAACATACCTTCCACATATGCAAGCAAGATGCAGTAGTAGATGTTTAGTAGAATAGTTTATTATAATTTTTAATTATAGTTTTATGCTGTGCTCTACTGTTGTGTACATTCGCGATTCTTAATAGGGTTTTAGTAGAGTAAGTTACTCGCCTGTATAAGCCACTCGCCTATAGAGTACGTTATAGCTATTATAAAGTATAACTATAAAAAACTTTTTAGAAAAACTAACTCTCTTATAACATTATTGTTTTGTTATAATAGATAGTGTAGAGAACAGAGAGCTAGTAACAGTAGTTTAGAAGAACTAGATAGTTAATTCTACCTTTTTACCTGCGTCTAAGATGTATCGTCGCAGGCAAGACTTACGGATCAGTACCGGCAGAGGGGATCACGGCAAGGCATATAGGAGTGCGTTGTGATCCACAAAAGAGCCTTAATTTAAAAAAACACCTATAGGCCTTGTACAAAAGGATATTAAAAATCTATAGAGCAACTATAGGTCCTAGGCTGTCTTTATACTTGTAATCTAGGCTAGGACCAGAGTAGGTCCAATATAGATACAATCTAGAGCCACGTAAGGATAAGAGAGTTGTAACGTGTTTATTATACTACCTCCCCTCTTAGTAGTTAGCTAGTCCTATAGCTGTGCATTTTCTTTAATATATTTGTTGTTTATTAACCTTATAACATCTTTTTATTGTTGTTATGGACTTCTAATAAGCAGTTACTGCGACTACAATTTAGAGCAGTGTTAGACTAGCCTTATGCGTTTGCTGTTTTAATTATAACAACAAGTTACGTTTAATTTTTTTGCTTTTCTAAAATACTACACATACATACACATATATATATATACACTATACTGCTACGCTGCCCTTTAGGGGCTTTACTAAAGGCGTATTACTTTATTTGCCTATAATTAGTGCGTGCCTTTACGTAAGGCATTCTTAGAGTTAAACATTAAGTTAACTTTAAAACGTCTAAGAAATGTGCTTATTACGTACAGTAAATGAAGAAGTGCTCTCTTGTAAGTTTAATATATTTTGCTTTTTTAAACTTAAGGTTAACTTAGTTAAGTGCTAAAGTACATTAAAAAGAAGTTCTTTAAACTTTTTACTATTATAGACTTTTTTGCTGCTATAAAGTATAAGAAGAATTTAGTAGAGGACTACTTGTCTACTAAAGAGTAAGTGCAGGCGGCAGCCTTTGTTCTAGCTAGAAAGATCTAAGTAACAAGAAGCTAGGAGAAGGAGCTATTTGTAGCTTTAATTCTAGTTTTAACCTACTAAGTTCTTCTAAAGATTTAGGACACTGTCTATTTATTAAATAGCTAGGTTGCCTGTTTAGAGGCCTTTGCTTGCTAAGGCAGAACTAGCAGTAGTAGTCTAGTTTCTCTGCTAGGGGAGAAGGACAATAAGCAGCGCTTCTAAAGAGAGGCAGGGGAGGAGGAGGAGAGTAGTAAACTCTCCTCTAGCTTCTCCTCTTATTATAGAGAGAAGAAGCAATCCTCCCTAGATCTTTAAGTTAGGGTAGAGGGTAAGAGGAAGGTAGAAGTAGTTTAGGGGTAGCCTAGTTGTTTTACTAAATACTTATTAAAAGAGATTTTTTCTTTTTCTTATATATTATTGTCTTACAGTAAAGTTATATTCTCTTTTTATTACTTTTAAGTATTAATTTATTTTACTAAAGACTTTAGAAAACTTAAATATATAAAGTTTTTTTTATAAAAAGCTTTAAGTTTATAAAGAGCCCTTATAAAGTTTAAAGCAAAATACTAAGTTAAGTTTAAATTATATTTAACTTAGCTAATATAGTATTTTAACTTTAAGTAATATACTTTGCTAGTAAAAATCTTATTAACCTTTTATACTTTTACGCTTTAAATTAGAGTAGAGGCTAGCTTTAAAGCTTTATATTTTAAAACTAAGTTTTAAAAATTTTTATTTAATAGTTTAAGTGTAAAAATGTTGTATGTCTAAAATTCTCTTAGTAACTTAAAGTAGTATAAGTAGCTAACTTTCTAAAAAACTTTAAGAGAGCTTTTTTATTTAGCTAATACTTTCTAGCTTAAGTAATTAGTTACAGAGTTTTTTATATTTAAATAAACTTTATTTTTTACATCTTAATTTATTAGGTAGTAGTAATAATTTACTATAGTTTTTGTTTAATTTTAAGCTTTTTTCTTAAAAAGTTTATACTATTTTCTAGGCGTTGTGTATTTAAGTAGCTATAGCTAGCGCGTCCTTATAGTTTATCTTATTAGTTAGAGTAAAGATATTAGCTAGCTACTTTTAGTCTTAGCTCTGTCTAGAATTAAATCTGTAAAGAATCTAATACAGGGACATGCCTAAAGTAGAATAAAATAAAAAAATTTGTACTTTATTAATTAAAGGCAGCAGTCTACTCTAGTTATCTTAGTAGTAAAATATAAATAGCTAAAGCCTCTAGTTAATATATTTGTTTATAATTTTTGTCTAGCTGTTAGTCTTTTTATAGTAGACTATTAATAGCTTAACTTTAACGCCTAAGATCTAACAGAACTTAGACTAGAAACTAAATATAAATTAAAGTCTTTAGTTAGAAATTATAGTGTTAAGTATATAGCTTAATTAGTACACTTAATAAATAAATAATTTAGCTATACTTATTACATTAATTACTTTATAATAAGAGATAGAGATAGCCTATTTAAATAAATAATTAATGATAACTATAATCTAATTGTAACTAGCCTTATTTAGAAATTTTTTTTTATAGTTAATACACAAGTGTTGCATTAAATAATTAAGAATAAGTAGAGAGAAATATTTTTTTAAAAATTTAGGTTTAACTTAGATATGCCTTATAATATTTAATATAGTTCTATATATACTTTTTATAAGTAGCTTTTATACCTTTCTAGTAATATTTTAAGGCAATTAGCTAAAAAGTTCTAATAGCACTAAGGTAAGCTAAGAAAACCTAGTTGTGTGCCTTTTAAATTATTTATTTATAAAGTATAAAGTTAGGTAGTATGTAAACTTAGTTTATATATAAAAGTAATTTATTTTTAATTTAGTACTTATTTAGTAATAAGTTATATTCTTTTTAAAATGTAGTACAGTTTATTTATAAAATAGATTTAATTAATTCTAGTAAATCTATAGTTATAGGCTTTAAGGTAGCTTTTACTACGCGTAAAAACAAACTCTAAGCGTAGAGTTAAGTAATATAAGTAAAAGTAAAGTTAGAGTTAATTAAGTTGTTAAGTTAGTATAGTTTAAGTAAGACTTATAAACAATTATTAGTTTTAGTAGACTTTAGGTTTTCTACATTCTGCTTACGTTGCAAAACAATATTTATATAAGTATTATTCTTCCTAGGTGTGTATTAGATATAGAAAAAAAATAGAGCAAGTTCCTTAGCTTAGCGTACTTGTCTAGCGTTTAGAACCTTTGTAGTTATAAAGTACTTAAGTAAATAATAGTCTAAATACATGTTAATTCTAGAGTAGGCTAATACTAGTTTAGCTTACTACTTACTAAACGCTGTAATAATAGCAAAAAGTTCCTTGTTATAAATTTTTTTACTTAGTTTAAACCTATATAAAACAGTACTAAAAAACGCTACTAGACTCTATTTCTTATCTAGTTATTTTTAAAAAAGTACGCTTACAACTACGCTATTAAATGCGTTAGTTTCTACTTTAGTATTTTATTTAGGGTAATAATAGCAAAAAGTAGAGATTTCTAGTAATATAGCTTTTAACTTTCGAACAGCATATTTATAATCTAAATTTTATATAAATAGCTTTAAAATACTTTAAAGTAGAAACAGTAAATTTGCAACTTATAAGTATTCTAGTATAAATTATTAGTAGAACTTTGTAAACCTAAAGAATAATCTTATACTTATAATAGTAGTAAATTGTGCCTACTTATAGAAAGGTTCTACCTTATTAAGATCTACCTCTAACCCTTAGTTTGTTAAGATATAGCCTAGGTATCTTGTTCTTATAATATAAAATTTACTCTTCTTAATATTAACTTAAAGGCCTACTTAATATAATCTTTCTAGTACTTTTTGTACGTAGAGAACATGTTCTGCCTCTAATTTAGAGTAAATAATAATATTATCTAAGTAGACTATACAGAAGTTATCTAGATACTTAATTAATACATTATTTATATAATGTTAATAAGTAGCAAAGCTATTACATAATTTAAATATTAATACCTTAGACTTATACGTTCTATATTAGGTCTAAAAAGTAGTGTACTCTTTAGAGTCTAGATCTATCCTAATCTTGTTAAAAGTCGCGCGTATATTTAATTTAGTAAAGAACTAGGCTCTATATATATAAGCTAACAGCTTATTAATACGTAAAATTAAATATAAGTCTTTTTAAGTAATTACGTTAAGTTTGCAATAATTAACACAAATCTAATTATCTTTATTAAGCTTCTAAATATAAAAAATAGGGGAAGCAAAAAGGTAATTACTAGAATTAATATATCTTTTCTTAAAGTTATCTATTACAAACGTTTTAGTAGCTTTAAGTTTTTTAGTACTCTACTTGTATATAAAGCTAAACTAACTTAGTAGTAGTTTAGTAAGTATAATCTTATAGTTGTTAGGACAATGTTTAAATAGTTAGTTAGCTATAGTTTTACTAAACACGTTTTAGTATGTATAATAGACAAATAGAAGTTAGTCCTAAATTAGTTTAGCGTTGTTAAGATTATTAAGTTCTATATAGTTTTTTAATAAATAATTAATTTTATAAATACTTGTTGTAAAGAACTTGTTCTTTTTGTTTTATTAAATAGTAGAAAGCGTTAGCTAATAAAATAGCAATGCAGGAGGTAGAGTCTAATTAGACAAGATCTATTTAAAAGTAGCAACTTTAAAAGTAAAATAGGTTTTTAAAAGCTAAAGAAGGCTGTAAATTCTTTATATTAAACATATTATAGAGCTTTACCTTTTTTAGTATATATTCTTCTCTTAAAGCGCGTTTCTATACTAGATATCCTCCTTAGTAACCTTATTGTTAGTAGATTCTTTTAACTATTTAATGATAAGGGGGGCAGAATTATACGTAGCAGGATATTTTGCAGGCTATACAATTTAGTTCTAAACTATATCTAGCAATAAGTTAAATTACTAGAGCTATTTAATCTTAATAATACAATCTTGCGGACCTAAATCTATAATAATAAAAGAATAGTTAAAAATCTTTCTACTATTTATTTAGATATAAAGATAGATATATTAATTTACTCTAGTTTAAATTTAGTCCTAAAATCTTTTTATAAAGACCTTAAAAGGTAGTCTTTAGATAGAAACTTAAAGTAATTAGAAAAGAGTGTAAGTAATAAGAAAATTTAGGAATAAAAAACTTTAGGCTATAGTAGTACTTCATAATTATGACTAAGCACTGTAACCTTTTTAATAAAGAATAGTAGAAACTTAGAAATACTTTTTTTTAAACAAGTTTAATAAATTAATATTAGTAAGATTATACTTGTGCAGGCCTAGGCTAGAGCGTTATTCTAGGCATTTTTGTTTCCCTTCTATGTCTAGTTTAAGTAATGTTTTACAGCTTTAAAGTATTTTTTTTATTTAATTTTTATTTTTTTACTTAAAAAGTAGTATAATTACTTATTAAGTAACTAGGTTTCTTACACTTGAAACAAGTATCTATTAAAAGCTTGTTATTAGAAGTAAAAGTCTTAGACAGAAATCTAGGCGTGCTTAAAGTGGCGTAAGTAGGGATAAGATTTAAGTTAAATAAGAAACTAGTGTAAAAAAGCTGCAGTTTCTAATATTATTAAGTGTAGAGCTTTCTTAGTAGTGCTAAGTTTAATACTAATTTACTATTTGTATTTAGTTTAATAGAAGAATTGCGTTTTTTTATGTTAAAAGTAGTAAGGTGTTAAATTATTTTATTAAATAAGTTGTTTTATAAGTATTTAAATCTTAAATTTAAGGCGTATAAGGCGGAGGTAATTTTCTTTTATAAGTAGAAAGACTACTCTTACTTAGAAATAGACTCTTTAATAGCAGTACTAATAAACTTTGCCTTAAAAGCTTAAAACAATTTTTATTTATTTATAACTAGGTAGTAGAAAGCTGCACAGCTTTTTACCTGTTTATTACTAAATATAAAATATAATTTAAGTAAAGTAATTATTTTTTATGTATTGTTAAAATATTTTAAAACTAAATTAGCTAGGTACTGTAGTTTAAAGTATTTTTTTATAATACTAGTAATGTGTTTTTATATAAAAGCTATGCAAGCGCGCTTTGTTTAGTAGTAATTTAAGTTAATTTCTAATTAGTTTTTTATTAAGGCCTGCTATTAACAGAACATAAAATTAGTTCTATTATTAAGGTTTTTAATAGTAGGCGTGCGCTTTATAAGCTTAATATATAAGGTCTTAAAAGTAATAAAAATATACTATATTAGTTAGCTTGTTAGTATATCTGTTTTTGTTAGTAGGGTTTTAGTAGATAGTACAGCTGTATTTTTAGATATCGTAACTTCTTATATTAATTATACAACTTGTGTATTTTACTAGTTAATTTTATCTTTATAAGGTGCGACAAGATCTTCTTTTAAATCTACTTTTTTTTTATTTTTTTTAACAACTAGTTGCTTGCTAGTTGCTTTGTCTTACAGGGATTATTGTTAACTCTAGCAGTAAGTTAAGTTTTAAATAGGCTCTAAAGAGGGTCTAAGGTTGTTCTAGTTAGCTATTAGTAATTAATTCTAATGCTAATAAGTTATTAGTAGTCTCTGTGTTTCTACCTTAGCGCACTTTACGCAACTTTTTTAAAGTAATTTACTTTATTATTAAAGTTAAAAGTTTTAAACTTAAAGGCTTTAGTTAGTAAGAAATCTAGGAAATTCTACTTAAAGTGTTATTAGACTTAATAGTATAAAGCTTCTAGTTTGTATTTAGAGAAGCTTAGGCTTAGGCGTAGTCTAAATAAACAGCTGTAATATTGTTTTAAATACTATTACTAGCTAGGACAAGATTTTTTATATAATGTATTAGCGTAAGTAAGACTTATAGATTAGTACTAGCAGAGGGGATTATAGCAAGGCATATAGAAGTGCGTTGTAATCTACAAAAGAGCCTTAATTTAAATAAAATACTTATAGGCCTTGTACAAAAGGATATCAAAAATCTACAGAGCAACTATAGGTCTTAGGCTGTCTTTATACTTGCGATCTAGGCTAGGACCGGAGTAGGTCCGATACAGATACGATCTGGAGCCACGTGAGGATAAGAGAGTTGTAACGTGTTCGTTACATAAGACGTGCTAAATATACAAAGAAAATAGTTTTAACCTAGAAGGCTGTTGTAGAACTTAGAAAGATTACCTCTAAGTTTGCTACGTATTGTGTAGAACTTAGGAATAAGCTTCTAAGCTTAGTGTAAAAACTTTAACATGTAGTTAATAAGCGCAAGTCTAGCAAATAAGCTATTAAGCACTTAGGCTTAATACCTAAAATCGCGTAAGGCTTCAAAGATAGTACAGTATATATGCGATACGCCCTCTAGGTAACTAAAACTTTAGTTACCTATATAGAGCTTTATATAGTCCTAGTATACTATGCAACACGCTACGCACGTGTAGCTTAGTGTAAGGCACAACTATAATAATATTAAATTACCTAATCTCTTAAGTTTAGTATATAATACTACTATAGCTACTATAAGTTTTATCTTGCAGCTTCTCTATGTTCTTTAAAAGCAATACTAATTATTTACACAGTTTTAACTATACTCTTACATAGTTTTTTAGGATATTACTTGCGCTACTTCTTACTCTTACGCAGCTTTTAGCTCTATTCTAGCACTTTTTTTTTATAGTTACTAACTTTATAAAAAAGTTAAAACTATAAAAAGCTGCTACTGCTTGTGCTGCTGCCTGCGCCTCTGCGCGCACTACTACTACCGTGCCGCCCTCGCCCTTGCCTGCGCCCTTGCCCTCGCCGCTGTTGCCGCCTTTACTAGTAGCGTAGCTGCCCCTAAAACGCGCTTCTATTGCAAAGTTAACTAGTGCTACTTTATATGCAGTACTAGCCCGCACGCCTAGAAAGCGTATTAGTAAAGTTAAAACTCTAGTTAAAACTACTTATAGAGGTAATACTTTAGCAATAACTGTTAATTACAAAGGCGCACTTAGTGCGTATTATAATATGCTTTATCTTAGGTACGTATAGAGCACTTTGTCTAGCAGCTCTAATAAAGCTTGTTAGAATAAAGCTTTTAGCTCTAGATCGCGCTGCTAGTAGTGCTTTATTAAAATGACTTACAAGGTTCTCAATATAAATCTTTTTTGTTCTAAGCTTTTACTAATAATTATAGCTTTTAAATAACTATTTTTCTTAGCTAAGAAGCGTTTTACGAAGCTCTAGAAAAACAATTACTAGCGTACGCCTTTTTTCCTTTTTCTCTAGTTCTTTATACTAATAAATTGCAAGGTAAGTAGGCTAAAAAACTTATAAGTTACTGTCTGTATTGTTTTTAATGAAGTAGCGAAAAAATGTTTAAAGGGATATTTAGTAGTTAGGAGAAGAAGGCTAGTAATGATTACTAGAAAAGATTCTCTAGTAAAGCTAACAGTCTCTTTACGCGTAGTAAACGCGTTAAGAAGCTATTAGATAAGCTAGTAGACCTCCTAGTTGCCTAAACATTTATTAGAAAGGGGTTTTCCTTCTAGAATCTTATAAGTTCTCTAAAGGTAGTGGGCTAATCTATTCTAATACAGAGGGTTGACAAAAATAAAAAGACGTTAGAAAAGTTATAGTTTTGAAATATCTTTATTTTAACAACTGGAAGGACTATACTGAAAATAGTTAGTGATTTAGAAAGCTAAGATCTTCCTCTTTAAGTAAGGCGACTTAGTATACTGCTTAGTTAGCACGATTGCGCATCTATTGTCCCTTAAAAAATAATAAAAAATAACTAAAAATATAATTTAGCATAACTTTTTTATGAACCAGTAAAATCTGCTACTAGGAAACTAAGTTTAATAAGCTTAAGTAAGTATAACGTAAGTTCATTTTGGAGGCTTATATCTTATTAACTTAGAGTTTAATTAGAGAGTAAAGAAAAGAGGAGTTGCTTACGTAAGCGCTAACTACGTAATAGCTTAGTGATACTTTAGTATATTAACTCCTCTTCTTTATTCTAACTTGCTTTTTTTGTAGTACGTCCTCTTTGTCTCCTAATCTTTCTAATTTTGAGTAAGATGTTTATACTTTATATTTACAAAACAAGCCTCTTTCTTTAATTAGTAATATATATCAGAGAAGTCTTCTAGAAGTATTACTAATACTCTCTATTAAATTAAACAAAAAAAGTCTTTTTTATTTACTTTAAGACCTAAAAAAGGTCGTCCTATAAAGATCTTAAATAAAGCAAAAAGAGTGCTTAATAGAAACCTTACTAGAAGACCTAAAATGACAAATTGACGTCTGTTAAAAGAAAATAGTCTAGATCTTTCTATTAGAAGCTTATAGCGCTTTCTAAGAGAGGAGAACTATTCTGTTAATATTTCTTAAAAAAAGACGCCTTTAGACGCTAAAAAGGCTTATAATTGTTGTATTTATGCGAAGTAAACACTTTAAGACTTTAAAAATATAAACTTTTATGAAGTTAGATTTTTAGACAAGTCTGCTATTAAGCGAGAGTACAGTGCTAGGACAGAATACTATTAATTACGTCCGAAAAATAGGGTTGGAAGGAAAATAGTTTCTACTATTAATACAAGTAAGGATAAAAAAGGCTAATGAATTAAAAAAAGACTTTAATAGATTCACAATTTTTCTATTGTTTTAATTCATTTTTAGCAGATTAACTAATCTAGTTATAGGTTAAGATATTTCTCTCTAAGTTTGGGGATTGATTTAGATAGATAGTAGATTGAAACTAGTAGTAAATAAAAGTTCTTTAATTACTACTTCTTTTAGAAGTTTAGACTATATAAAATAGATCTTAATTCCTATAGTAGGACCTGCAATAAGAAAAAGTAAGTTATACATACTGTTTTTCCTTACTTATAGGCTTATTACCTTATATATTAATTATAAGGTTGCGATCTTTTTCTATATAATTAAAAGACTCACTAACCTCTATAAAGGCTAAAAGTTATAGCAGGATAACGCTAAAATATATAAAACTCTAAAAGTTTAATGTTAGTTTTCTAGGAATAGGATATTGCTTTTTAAGCATCCTGCCTATAGTCCTAATCTAAATTCTGCAGAAACGTGTGGGCTTTGCTAAAAGATGCTTTAGCTAAAAGGCCGACTACTTCTTTAGGTATAGAAAATAATAAGAGAAGTATAGTAGCCTTTAAGGCTGCTATAAGGGAGGAATAGGATTCATTACCTTAGAAGGCGATTGATAATTGTATTTTATTTTTACTAAGGCGTTATTTAGATATTAAACAAGCTGAAGGCTTGACAACTAAGTATTAGTAAGCTGTTTTAGTTATCTATTTTGAAAAAAACTTTAAAAAAAGCTCTATACTATTACCTAACAGTTTATTTAATAATTGCGTTCAAACTAACAAAAGAAAGAGTTAAGGTAGTATTATTTAATATACTTAATTTATAGCGATTTTTACACTTTTAAAAAAACTCTTTTTTCTTTATTAATCTTAAGTTTTTTTATCTTTATCTTTACTGCGAGAGTTGAGCACAACTATGCTAACTAAGCAGCTTACTAAGTCACTTTACTTAAAGAAGAAGATCTTGGCTTTCTAAATTACTTACTTTTTCTAGTATAGTCCTTCTAGCTGTTAAAATATAAAGATTTCAAAAATATTCTTTTATTAACGTCTTTTTATTTTCGTCGCCCCTCTGTTTAAGAATATTTAAAAAAGTCTTTTTTTAATATCAGTACACCAACAGGTAATACTGCTGTAGCTAGAGAAAGATATAAGTATTACTAACTAGTCTTATACTTAATAAGTAAAGTCTAGCCTATAAAGCTAAAAAAAAAGCACAAGTTTTATAAGAATAAAAACGCTAAATAATATAAACAAAACATTAAAAATGCTAAATAGATAAGAATAAACTATAATAGCTTTAAGCAGGGTTAATTAGGCAAGAAAGGTGCTAAAGTAGGTATTTTATAGTCTTATAAGTATAAAAATTTTAATATTATAAGTTTAACTACTATACGCTATATAAGTAAAGAAAACTAGAAGATGGCGCTACTATATGTAAGTTAAAAAAAGACAAAAAGCAAAGGAACTTAAGTCCTGCTTTGCTACCTATATTACTTCTTCTAGGTATATTATGTAAAGTAATGTTACCTAAGCTAGTACGCTATTTTACTATAAAGTATATAGTAAAGGCATGAAAGCTGATTAAAGCTATGATATATAAAGGCTTATAACCTAACTTTATGTCTGCTATATTAGTAAAAAAGCAACACTTACTTATTAACTTTTTACCTAGCTAGTTAGTAGAAGAGGTAAATAGAATTAAGCTTACTATTTTTAGTATAACTAAAGCGAATATAACTAATCTACATTTATAAGAACCAATTAAGGCAAAATAAATTGTATAATTAGTATTAGATATAAAGATGTATATTATTTACTTCAAGTTAGTATAAATTAACTTTAATAATTTTAAAAAAAGTTATTTAACAAAACATATTGTTGTCAGATAAGGCCTGAGCAACCTTGACGATATATACTATCCTGCACAATAATTAGTAGTTCACTAATCATATCTACCCTTTTGTGGTTGTTTTGGCGTAGTAGTGCAGGGCTGCGTTCTAACAATTTTTTTCTAAAATAAACAGTTTTAGAATCTATGTATCTTTTAAAAAGTAGGCGTGGAAGACACTAAAGCTTTTAAAAGAAGCTTATATAACCTAACAGCAGACATATATATAGGAATTATAATATTAGTAGGCTTAAATAGCTAAAAAGAAGCAAAAATAAGTTAAATTTTCTTATACTAAGCTAAATAGGTGTATAAATATTTAGAGAAAAACTTTATAGTCCTAGTAAAGTATAAATTACAAGACCAAGCAATTAACTTACTGCTTAGAATAAATTTGCTATATATACTACTTTGCAACCTAGTAAGTACAGAGTTAGAGCTACTAAGGAAGTACTTTATAAAGTAAATATTAAGAGGATAGATAAGAAGATCTAAGTCCTTATTAGGCGCACTAATATTCTTAATAAAAAAGAAAGATAGTATAATAAAGCTATGTGTAGATTATTATAGTTTAAATAGAAATATAGTGAAAAATAGACAATTTTTTCTACATATTATAAAGTTTTTAGAAAGACTAGTATAAGCTAATTACTATACTAAGCATAATACATAAAAAGGTATACTATAGAGTATATATTTAGAAAGAAAATAGATAGAAAACAGCCTTATACATAAGATATAGCTATCTAAAGTATACTATTATGTCTTTTAGCTTAATAAATGCTATAGTGCAGTTTTAAGCCTATGTAATCTGAATACTAGTTATCTTAGTAAATATATCCTGTATTGTCTTTTAATACATGTTGGAGTATTGACATGCGGATTACCGAGTTGATTAGGTAATCCTGGTAAGCTGTTCACGTGACGGCCCTGCTAGCGTCTATATAAACAGGCTAGATTATCTTATGTCTTTTTAGTAGTTATTAGACACTTTGTTGTAGCACTTAGTTAATTAATACACCAACTTTCTACTTAGGTAATTTTATTATTATTCTTTCTTAGGTTTTATATTTATAAGCGTAGCTACTTAATTATAGTATTAATTCTTACTGCGCGATTAGCAAGCTAAAAGGTTAACTGTTTAGTTATTACTTTACTCTTCTCTACTTACCTACAGCATAGCTAGCAAATTGCTGCGGCTACTGTACTTCTTACCTACTTAATTATGCAATATATCTTTTACTAATCTATCTTATATCTTACAAGCTACTGTTATTATTAACACAGCTACTAACCAACTAATTCTTTGCTTACCTTAATAATAATTTTTGTTGTAATCTTAAAAAGCATTTTATTAAAATAGATCTCTTTAATATACTGCTTGTTGCCTTAGAAGTAATCTTTAAAGCTTAATTAGACTAGCTAACCTAGTTTGCTCTATTAAAACTACACTACTTAGAGAAAGCCTTTTAGGATTAAGTTAAGCTTTATCTCCTAAACGTGCGCTTAATAGATTACTTGAAGACTTAGTATCTTAAGTTGCCTAAGAATATTAAAGAGCCTATTGCTTTACTACCTAGCGCAAGCGCTTAAGAGTAAAAAGACTATAAAATTACTTAATGCAAATATAAGGCTTATATAATAAATGCTAAGTGTTAAAAGAATAATTATAGTAAGCTAGTTAATAAGCGTAAAGTATATACTGCTTAATAGATAAGAAAGGTTACTAAGATTACTAATATTAAGAACTAGATTAGCAAGACTAGACATTTAAACCTGCTATTAATCGCTTTAAAAAGCAAAATTACTTAAAATCTTAATAGTTTTTAAGCCTAAGTAAACATTTTAAAAAAGAATCTTGCTCCTTTACAATAGAATACCTAGTATTTAATTAAGGCGTAATATAGATCTTACCTAAATAAAGTACGCTAAAGATAGATAGGCCCTAAGAGTTAGTTTACTAAGTAGCAGCATCTATAATAACAAATAATAATCTACTTGCTTTTTTAAGTTATTAGTTTAAAAGTAGTTACTAATTTTTTAGACGCTTTAGGCATAATAATTATACTAGACTAGTTGCGTAAAAAGCGCAATGAGCTATTATAGGTAATAGCGCTCAATAATGCCATATTCACTTTTAACAAATTTAAAAAGATTCTTAGTATTTTATTATAAAATGAGTAAAGTGCTTTTGTTAGAAGAAAAAGAATATGTAGTGTTTTAAAAAAAAATTAAATCTAGAACAGCTTAATAATTATTAAATAACTAAAAGTAAATAAGAGTAGTTAGTAATCAAATTTCTGCCTTTATAAGCTAAGCAAGCACTTTAAGTTACTACGCAACTATTTTAAACTTTAAACTACAGTTATAAAATTAAGGCCTACTAATAAAATACTAATGAAACTAACAAACAACAATTAAAAAAGATTATTAAATAATAAAATAGTTATAAATAGGTAACGCTATATAACTAGATTAAGAAAGTGGGCCAGAAGGCTATTACTAGCAGATTAGTTCTTACTAAACTAAGTAAAGCGTTCTCTAGCTTATTTGTTTTAGCACTAATTAACTTATAGAACTTAATGAAAGAAATTAGTTCAAATATTTTTAGCGTAGCCTTTACTTCTAATACATTGTCTTTTTATACAATTATAGATAGGGGAGTAGTAGTCTACTTAGTTAATAGCATAGATTAACTAGTACTAGGCACCTATTGCAAATGCGACGAGGACAAGACTGTTAAGGTAGGCACTTAATCTATTTTAGTTACTAAAATAGGAAATAGGCTGCTTAAAAACGTCCTGTATAGCAAGGCTAGCCCTAAAACAGCTAATTTTCTACTTACTAATGTTAAGTTTGGACTAGGCTTTGACGTTAATATTATCTTCAAAGCACAGCTTAAGCAAGCAGGTATTAAGTATTTAAAATATAATTATACTATAAAACTTAAAATAATTAGGAAAAATGTTATCCCAATTAACTTCAAGTATTACTTAGATTTTTTATTTATTAAATATAAGTAATTTTTTTGTTATATTACTTAACTACTACTAGTAAACGCTGTAGAATAATTAGGGAAACCCTAGGTGCGCACTAGTAATAAGAATTTCTAGCATTAATAATTAGGACACTAAGAATAACAAGCTATTAAAGCTTTAGTCTGCTTAGCGTAGAATTTCAAAAAATTACTAATAAGAAGCTCATAAAGTATAATTACTATATAATAGATTATGCTTTATAAGTAATTTTACAATAGCTGAAAGAATTTTTTAATTATTTTTTTGTAAAATTTTATAGAATTTTTTTAAATTCCTACCTAGTTGACTACTTAAGAAATAGGAACTAATTATTAAGAAAAACTACTTAGGTAAGCTGTATAATTATAATATTTAGTTAAAGATACTGTGCCGGTGCACAGGGTGATACTCTACTGCACACTAAGTCAGCGCTCAACCATCTGAGTCTAAGGTATATAACCTATTCAGTATCTCACGAAAAGGGACACTATCTATTATTCCTTTACTCCACAACTAAGCTCCTGTACTGTACTATGGAATAGGCTTCTTCTTTTACTAATAGTCTTTATACTCAATCTACAATAAAATTATTATCTTACCAACCCTATTCTTGCATAATCTAGTTTCTAGTAATCTCTTACTTATGTTGTAGTATGTCTTTATACACTCTAATACCTTTATAAATAGCAAAGCTTATAAGGATATACTCTACTACTTACTGTATAAAGGAACTAGTGCACAATTATTATAAGAACAATATAACAATCTTATAAGAGAATAAAATTCAAAGGAACTCTAAAGAAGCTAGAACTTTTAGAATTACTACTAGTTATACTTTTAAAAAGTTAGCACTATTCCTTACTTTAGACTACATTAAGGACTTTGTTACCTAAGTTAGTACTAATAATAGAGAATAGCAACAAACTCTACTAATACAATAACAAAATGCATTATTAAATACAAAGTTAAAGTCTGTCTAGCAAAATAAAAGCATCAACCTATTTAGTAAAATAAAAGTAAGCTTATATATGTTTAAACGCTAATCTAAAGTCTACTTAGCAAAATAAAGATAGTAACTTATTTAGCAAAATAAAGGTAAGCTTACGTATATTAATAATAGAAAGTAAAAGTTTTATTTAGTAAAAATTAAAATAAGACTAAAAGCTTACAACTAAATGTGTCTAAAATACTAATTTAAGGTATTTATCTAGTAAAATAGAGATATTACTAACAGTTAAAATAGCATAAGTATAAATTAGAGCTTACTTAGCAAAGATTAGGTTATGAAAAAGGTAAGAATTTACACAACTACTTTTAATTAAGCACCTACTATAAAAAATTTAAGAATAAATAGCTTATTTCTTTTAAGAACCAAACTTTGTCTGCTATATTAATAATAAACTACTATTAACTATTAAAACAAAGAACTTCTAGGAGTTCTATAATACTATAGATATTAAAGAAGAATTAGAAGTTAAGTTAAAGACAAAAAGGCAAAACGCTTCTTTCTATTAGGTCTTCAGCTGCTAGTCTTAAGTTACTATTACCACTATTAAGCTTAGTTATTAATACTATAGGTATATCTACGTATGATCTAGTGTTGTTTATAGTTTAACTAAAATACAGTACCTTAGTCTTTACTAAGAAAAATGTTTCTAAATTTCTAGAAGACTTTAATAAACAAGCTAATAATAAAAGTATTTATAATCCTATATAAGTCTTTATTATACTAGACTATTTTTTTAACAAAAATTAATTACTCTCTAATGTCTTAAAACGTTTACCTAGATATGTAGAGAGAAATTAGTGTAAGTTATAAACAAACATAAAAAAGCAGTAAAAAAACAAAAATACCACTATTAAAATAAGTAAACGCTTTTACTTTTAAGCTTACATCTATAAATATGTATAAAACTAGCTAAATCTAGTAAAGTACTATACTTATTTTACTTTTGTTGCTAATGTATGCATTAAGAACAAGTAAATCTCTTAAGAAAAAAAAGGGATTCCTTTCTTCTAAAGTTTACTTTAATTAGACAAAGAGGCAATTATATACTTTATGCCTACTACTTCTAATAGTAATAAGTAGAATATGTATAAACTAAATTTAATTTTTTTTTAAATCCTACTACAAAAAGATAACTAGCCTAAATAAGATTTATTAGTTAGAATAAGAGGGCATAAATATAGAAATTCGCTAGATTATATTGTATAACTAGCGTACAACATTTACCCTAGAAAAATTAAAAAAAGCAGCAGTTAAGATTAGCAAAGTATAAAAGAAATTAAGTACGCTAGTAGAAGTTAACTTAGAAGTAAAGAACTTTATTAAGTCTCTAGATAATCTAAAGGTTAAGTTGTCTACTATTAACATACTTATAGCGCACTCTATAACTAAGAAACTTTTAGAAAAACTTACTATCTACACGTACTTTATTATACAAGCAACAAGTACAGAACTCCTAAGTAAAAAAAATAACAGTTTCTTTATTACTAATACAAAACAAAGGCTACTAAGCAAGATAAGTACTACTTAATTAAATAATACAAAGATAAACACTAACTGTTGTGTATATAATATTATAGAATACATGCTTAAGGATTGTAAACTATACTATAACTTAAAATAAATAAAATAAGATAGTTTTAACAAAAATACTGCAGCTAAGAAAAAAACTTACTACTTTAGGCTACTACATAAACGTTTAGAGAAAACCCTAAAACAGCTACTATTAACCAAAGTCTTACTATAGTTAAAAGCAAAAATCCAAGAATTCTATAACGTTACTAATAATATACTTAATTAACCTGCCTTTAGTGTAATACTAGAAAAGTTTACAAGTAGAGACTCTTAACTAAGATTAAAGTATAGAGGTAAAGCCTCTAGTTCTACAAATGTAGCAACTAGTTTAATAGGCTAAAGTTACTGCAATAATGTTCTCTAGTAGTTCTAATAGTTCTAGAAATAACTATACAATTCTACTACAAATAAATATGTTAATAAGCTTAATAATATTAATACTGCTAACATTATACTAAAAGGCGTACAATACGCTTTGCATAACATTTCTAAGTTAAATGCTACTAAACGCTTGAAGAGAAAAAGCCTTTCTCTCTACTAGGATATTAATCGTGTCTGGAATAGAAGAAAAAAGAAATAAGGAAGGCTAAGCAAAGATACAAGTACTTAAAAAAGTAATTAAATAATTTAAAGTAATACTCTAATCTCTAACTTACAGCCTATAAATATACAGTTTCTACAGAAAGAAACATGGAGTAAAATACTTTTTATAAGTTATCTTTATAATAAACTCTTTTTAATTATTAGGCCGCCGCAGTTATTTTAGCAAAATAACAATATATTAGCTAATTTAAAGCACCTATAGTAAGAGCAAAAAAAAAAGCTATAAAATTTATAGATAGGCTTCTTAATTCTAAGTTAAAAGAATTAATATAAAATTAGCTAAACTACATTACAACCGCCTTACTTGAATAAAAAGTATAAGAAGTTACTGTGTCTAACCTTATAGGGCAACACAATATTTAAAAACAACTACGCAACTTTTTAAATAACAACGTCAGTGTTATAAATAGCTTAGAAACACTTAACGTTATAACTAGTAAAGAAATTACAGAATCTAGGTGTAATTTAGCGCACTTAGAATCTGTTTTAACTGCTAATCAGCTAGACTAGCGCATAGGCTAAGAACGCCCTACCAATAAAATTTTACTAGTTACTCTAAATATTGCAAGTATAAGTTGAAATACAATAAGTATATTTTAATAAAATGCGCAAACTTAATATAAAGTGCATAAAAAAGAAATTTTTTAAATTAATAAGTTAGACAACATCCCTACTAAGGAAGTCTAAAAAGTCTAACAAAGAAATAGGTAAGTCTTTGCTTAAACAAACTTACCAGAATACTAAGTTATTATTAATAGAAACTTCATAAAGTACTTGAATAACACAAGAGCATAAATAAATATTTTAAGACTTAGTGCTGTACAGGCATTAAAAATACTTTTTAAAATAATAGAACACTAACTAGGACAGCTATTTTCTAGTGTTACTTCAGCTAATAGAACTTATAATCTGTTCATTAGGACAGCATTTAATATTCTTATAAAAATAGAGACAGTTTCTATGAAAACTATATTTAGGATTGTTGCTAATGTTACTAGATCTATAATTCTAGGAGGGCCTTAGTGCGCATGTGTAAGGATAGCAATACAGTATAATATGTTTAGACGAATTATATACTAAGTCTTTTCTAAAGACAGCACTAGGAACGCAGTCTTTGTTGCCTCCAATTCTTTACTAAGTTACCCTGCGTAGACAATTAGGAATAAAGCTTCTAACATCAATTAAGACAAGGAAACAGCAGGTAATGTATAAGTAGACGTAATTACTAATACAATAAACAATAGGCCACGAGCGGCTGTAGTAAAGTACATATAGAAAGCGGCATAGTTAGATCTAACAGCTAAATTTAGCGATTTTAACATGCTGTACACAAACAACTATAAATATAATTAAATAGTCTAGATAAACTAAGTATTTGCAAACGTAGTTAGGCAATTAGAGGACCTTATAGCAAACTATAGTTTTAGCGAATTCTTAATTATGTGTAAGCTAAACCGGCAACAGTTGCGAGAGAGATTGTTTAACAGCTTCTGACAACGCTATAATCTTTACACTATATATAAAACTGTGGACAAGAAAGTTCAACCTGTTAATATCCCTCGGCAGGAGATACTAATAGAGTTTAGACAAGATTAACTACAGTGCTCCCTAGTCTACTACATTTAAGGACTATGCACTCTATTTTAGAACACTTAACTTTTAGCGTTCTCTTTCTTACAGGATTAAGAATTAGATTATTAACGGGCTTCCTGTAATCAATTTAAAAAATTAACGCTAGACTAGAGCAGGTCCTTGCCAATTTCAAGCATTTTTTTCAGATAACACCACAGCCAGCAACCTCTAGGCCATAGGACGGCCTAGATTCTTAGGAAGGAGAGGGGATGCTATATTATCAGTATATACCTTTATCTTCAGCCGTTTGTTTACTAATTTCCTATGTAAAATTTAGGTACAGGCCGCCTATCCTACAAATTCTAGGTGTGTAGTAAGCACTTAGATTCTATAAACCTACAATACTTTACTACTACACTAATACTACACCTAATTTCTCGCACTTGCAAAGCAACAGCTAATAACAGTAATTATTTCTATTGTAAAACTTACTTCTTTTAGCGCGTTATAGACCCTATTTACTTTTATCTTTACCTGTCTGCCAGCAGCATACTACTACTACACATAAAGTTAAACTACAACCTTACTAACTAACTAACCCTCTATTAATACTAACCTTACTACCTTTCTACCTAAGTATTAACCTTTAAAAACAACAATTATAGCAATATCTCTTTCCTTAGTTTAACAAAGGCTAAGAACAATACACACACTACTAACAAACTTATTTTAGTAATATTTTAGCTTCTGTTAGACAAGGCTTAAGGCAAGCAGCTATAGTAGCAACCGCCTTAGATACTAAGTTTGTTAAGAATCTTTAAAGACCTAGAGGTAAGTGTAAAAAAAGAAGACTACATTATAAACTATACTTCTAAAGTTGTTTAGTATTAAGATAAAGTACTAGAGCTTATAAAACTTAGCAACAGTATTAGAGTTACTAACATTTAAACTTTAGTAAACAAGATTCTTTTAAATGCTTTATAACTGCAGCGCATAATTATAAATTAATAGTTTAATAGTGCTTTATACTAATTGAATTTCATCCTTAAAGTTATCTTTGAAGTAGGCAATTTCTGTGCTTTTAACTCCTAGAACTTATAGACAAATATAGTGGTTTTAAAAGTTTCTAGAAATACTATCTGATTATTAGTGTAGCAGCCTTGTCGCAAGACAAAAAGGCTAAAAAACTAGGTAATGTAGTTTTAATAGTAAAGAAGCTGGTAATAAGATTTATTAAAAAATATGTTAGTATTTACTTTTTTATTATTTTTAAGGTGTCAAAGGCGGTGGTTGTTGTTGTAGTCAAAATGGGGTTTCCAAAAAAAGTGAAAAGCAGCTACCCTCTACTAA
>WBOK01000371.1:0-60404 GCA_009289805.1 Alternaria gansuensis | reverse complement strand
AGCCTTTAGCTTCTTTTACTTGCAAATAACGCCTTAGTAATAATAGAATACAATTATTAATTGCCTTTTAAGGTAATTAATCCTATTTCTCTTTTATAGCAGCCTTAAAGGCTGCTATACTTCTCTTATTGTTTCTTATACCTAAAGAAGCAATAAGCCTTTTAGCTAAAGCGTTTTTTAGCAAAGCCTACACGTTTTCTATAGAATTTAGATTAAGACTATAAGCAGGATACTTAAAAAGTAATATCTTATTTCTAGAAAACTAAGATAAAACTTCTGTTTGTGCTTTGTTTAATAGTATTCTGTCCTAGCACTGTGCCTACGCTTAATAGCAGACTTGTCTAAAAATATAACTTTATAAAAGTTTTTATTTTTAATGTTTTTAAGTGTTTGCTTGGCGTAAATATAATAATTATAAGCTTTTTTAGTGTCTAAAGGCGTCTTTTTTTAAGAAATATAAGTAGAATAGTTCTCCTTTTTTAGAAAGTGTTGTACGCTTCTAATTAAAAGATCTATACTATTTTCTTCTAATAGACGTTAAATTGCCTTTTTAGGGCTTTTTGTAAGGTCTCTATTAAGCACTCTTTTTGCTTTATTTAAGATCTTAGTAGGACGACCTTGTTTAGAGCTAATAAAAGATAAAGGAGTGTTCTTTTTTTGTTTTATTTAATAAAGAGTATTGTAAATACTTTTAGAAGGCTGGGACAAACAAGAGGAGTAAATATACTATATTTTTAATAAGTTATTACGTAATTAGTGCTTACGTAAGCAACCCCTATTTATTTCATCTTTTTATTAAACTATAAGGAAATAAGAAATATTACTCTGAAACTTGCTCTTATTTTGCTTACGTAAGCTAATTAAACTAATTTTTTTCTCAGCCCTTTTCATACGTTTATAAAAAAGATATGCCAAAATCTATTTTTGCTTTTTTTTCAACATATTTTGAGCGAGATTACAGGCGCAATCGTGCTGACTAAGCAACCTATCTTGAAGAGGAGGTTCTTGGCTTTCCAAATCACTAACTTTTTTTAGCCTAGCCCTTCTAATTACTAAAATATAAAGCTTTGAAAACTATAACTTTTTTGATTTCTTTTTTTTTTTATCACCCCACTGTAAATACTCTACAATTAATTGCGTTGTTGCTCTCTAAAGTTTCTAGTTTAGAAGTTAGTTTTAGGGTAGTAAGACTAGTATTTTGCTACTAATTTAAGTAAATTCTTAATAGTGCATAGGCCTTATGCTCTATTTACTTAGCGTCTTCTAATCTACTCTTATACTTAGTAGGTAGGCCTTTCTTACTACTTAAGATAGTAAATAAATTACTTTTAAGAATTGTAGTAGTTAGCTGCGTTTTCTAATTTACTTTACTTTAAAAGGCTAGGAGGGCTTATAAGTTATCTTCTAGATTAACTAGCTTACTATTATAAAAGATTTTTATAAATTTAATTATTTAATTTTTTAGTAGCTTTTTCTTGCAATTTCTTTTATAGAATAACTGTTTATTAAAAGTTATATTATAGGTAGTAATTACCTAATTAAAAGTTAGTACTTATATATAGTATATATTAAAAGCTTAATAACTAACTAAATAACTAATATAGCTTAGGTAGGCTTAGCAGCTATAGGCATAAATTCTACTCTAGTCTAGGCGTAGATTAGCAGTCTAATGTCTAATTATAAGTAGTTAATAATATTAGAAATATTTCTTAAACTATTCTTTAAGCACCTAGTTAGGGGGTAGGTAGCTATAAATTTTAGTAGGGCTTATTCTATGTAAGTAAGTTGCTGCATTTATAATTACTAGCTAGAGCTTAGCTAGTAGATTTACACTTATGCGCATCTTAATAGCTTTTATAATTAGCTCTTAGCCCGCTCTCTCTACTAAGCTATTAAGCTTATAAGTGTAAAGTAGTAGCGTTTTAATTATAATTCTTTTCTCTATTACCTATTTCTTATATTTTAATTGCTCTCTCTAAGGTAGTATAGTAGTGTTGTTATTTTAATAAATTTCTACAATCTTCTACTAATATTTTCTCTTAATCCTTGTAGTAAAGCCTTTAATTACAGGCATAATATTATTTAGTATTTTTAACTAGATATTATAATTGTACAGTTTGCTTAAGTAGTCTATTTTAATAATTAGTGCCTATTTCTTAAGTAATTAACTAGTTAGAAAATTAAATAAATCTTATAAAATCTTATAAAAAAGTTAAATTAATCTTTTTTTTAGCTAATATAAAATCACTTGTAAGGTATAAGCTATTATATAGTAATTATATTCTAATAGCTTCTTGCTAGTAATTTTAACGTTCTGCGCTAAGTAGACTAAAGCTTTAATAGCTTGTTGTCCTAAGTGTCCTAATTATTAATACTATAGATCTTTATTACTAGTGCGCACCTAAAGTTTCCTTAATTATGCTACAGCGTTTACTAGCAGTAGTTAAGTAATATAATAAAGGAGTTGCTTATATTTAACAAATAAAAGATTAAAGTAATACTTTAAGTTAATTAAGACAACGTTTTTTTTAATTGTTTTAAATTTTATAGTATAATTATATTTTAAGTACTAAATACCTGCTTACTTAAGCTGTGCTTTAAAAGCAATATTAACGTAGAAGCCTAGTACAAACTTAACATTAGTAAGTAAAAAATTAGCTGTCTTAAGGTTAGCCTTACTATATAGGACGTTTTTAAGCAGCTTATTTTCTATTTTAGTAACTAGAATAGACTAAGTGCCTGCCTTAACTGTCTTGTCCTTGTTGTATTTGCAATAAGTGCCTAGTACTAGTTAATCTATGCTATTAACTAAGCAGACTGCTGCTCTACTATCTATAATTATACAAAGAGATAACATATAAAGAGTAAAAGCTACGCTAAATATATTTAAACTAATTTCTTTAATTAAGTCTCTTAAGTTAATTAGCGCTAAAACTAATAAGCTAAAGTATGCTTTACTTAGTTTATTAGCAGCTAATCTACTAGTGCTAGCCTTTTAGCCTTTTTTCTTAATCTAAGTCTAAAGCGCTGCCTATTTATTACTATTTTATTACTTAACAATCTTCTTTTAATTGTTGTTTATTAGTTTAATTAGTATCTTATTAGTAGGCATTAATCCTGTAACTGCAGTTTAAAGTTAAAAGTAGTTACATAGTATTTAAAAGTGCTTGCTAAGCTTATAGAAGCAAAAGTATAATTACTTACTACCCTTACTTAGCTATAAGACTTTTAATAATTAAGCTGTTCCTAATTTAAATTTAGTTTAAAACACTGCATGTCCTTTTCCTTCTAAAGAAGTAATTAATTAATCTTACAATAAAACACTAAAAATCTTTTTAAAATTATTAAAGGTTAATTAAGCTTTACTAAGTACTATTACTTATAATAACTTATTACGCTTTTTATACAACTAGTCTAGTGCAATCTTAGTGCCTAAGGCGTTTAAAAAATTAGTAACTACTAATAGCTTAACAACCTTAGAGAGCAAGTAAATTGTTACTTATTTATATAGGAGCTGCTACTTAGTAAACTAATGCTTAGGGCCTATTTGTCCCTAGCGCGCTTTATCTAGGTAAAATCTATATTGCGCCTTAATTAAATACTAAGTATTCTAATTTATAGAAGCAAGATCCTTCTTTAAAATCTCTACTAAGGCTTAAAGACTAGTAAAGTTTTAAGTAATTATGCTTATTAAGGTGTTAGAAAGTAGGTCTAGATGTACAGTCTTGCTAATCTAGTCCTTAATATTAGTAATCTTAGTGACTTTTCTTGTTTATTAAGTAGTATATACTTTATACTTATTAACTAGCTTATTATAATTATCTTTTTTATACTTAGTATTAATTGTATAAGCTTTGTATTTGCGTTAAGTAATATTATAGTCTTCTTGTTTTTAAGCGCTTGCGCTAGGTAGTAGAGCAACAGGCTCTTTAATATCTTTAGGCAACTTAGGATACTAAGGCTCCTAGTAATCTATTAAGCGCACGTCTAGGAGATTAAGGTTAACCTAATTCTAAATGCCTTTCTCTAAGCAGTGCAGTCTTAATAGAGCAAACTAGGTTAGCTAGTCTAATTAAGCTTTAAGAATTACTTCTAGGGCAACAAGCAGTATATTAGAGAGGTTTATCTTAATAAGATGCTTTGTAGAATTAAGACGTAGATTATTATTAAGGTAAGAGCAGGATTAGTTAGTTAGTAGCTGTGTTAACAATAACAGTAGCCTGTAAGTTGTAGGATAGATTAGTAGGAGGTTAATTGTATAATTAAGTAGGTAAGTGGTACAGCAGCTGCAGCGATCTGCTAGCTATGCTGTAGGAGAATAAAAAGGAAAGTAAAGTAATAATTAAGCAGTTAGCGTTCTAGCTTGCTAATTACGCAGTAGGAATTAATACTACAATTAAGCAGCTAGGCTTATAACTGTAGGAGCTAAGAAGAGGCAACTAATATTAATTAAATAGAG
Source organism: Alternaria gansuensis (assembly GCA_009289805.1). Classification (NCBI taxonomy): domain Eukaryota; kingdom Fungi; phylum Ascomycota; class Dothideomycetes; order Pleosporales; family Pleosporaceae; genus Alternaria; species Alternaria gansuensis. Next base: position 55,945 of record WBOK01000371.1, on the reverse strand, counting down.
TAAAATAAAAGTGTCCAATAACTACTTAAGAGACATAAGACGATCTAGCCCGCTTATATAGGTGCTAGCGTGGCCGTCACGTGTAGCAGCTTACCAGGATCACCTGATCAACAGGGTAATCCGCATGTCAATACTCCAACAATATTGTACTACTAAAAGCGTTTACTTCTACCTTTGTTTTCTTATCTCTCTTAAAATGCGCTAGTATAAGTATATTTAAAAAGAAATCTTTAAGTTGTTAGAATGCCTTTTTTGCTTCTTTACTAATATCTAGAGTTTAATTTTCTTCTTTTCTTATAACATAGCCTTTTCTAGCTAAGCCTAGGCTTTTCTAAGTTAATATAGTTAAAAGTAGAGCTAGCTTAAAGAATTCTTTAATAAATTTTTATAATAGTTTATAAGACTAATAAATATCCTAATGTTTTATACTGTACATAAAATAGGCTAATTTTAAATTGTTTAAATTTTATTTTGATTAATCTTAACGCTGTTTGGTGTAATTATATATTTTAAGTTTTCTATACGCTAAGTATGCTATTTGCATTTACTAAGCTTTATATATAGCTTAGCTTTATGCAGTTTCTGTAAAACCTCCTTTATATAGGTCTTATATTCTTCTTTTATTTTAAGAAATATTAAGATATTATTTAAATAGACAATATAAAATATATCAACTAAGCTAACTAGTGTTTAGTTTATATAGGCTTAAAACTATGCAAAAGCGTTTGTTAGACTAACAAGTATAATAGTATACTTAAAATAGCTATATTTTATATAGAAGGCTGATCTTTATTTCTTTCTTTTTTAAATGCGCACTTTATAGTACGCTTCTCTTATATTAAGCTTAGTATAGTACTTAGCTCGCGCTAGTCTATGTAATAACTTTATAATAAGCAGGAGAGAGTACCTGATTTTTACTATAATCTTATTAAGACTACAATAATCTATATATAGCCTTATAGTACTATTTTTCTTTTTTATAAAGAGTATTAGTGCGCTTGCTAAGGACTAAAATCTTTTAATTTATCCTCTTGCTATATACTTTGTAAAGTATTTCTTTAATAGCTTTAATTTTATTTTTAATAAGTTATATAATAGCATATAAAGTAGATTTGTACTAAGTAGTAAGTTAATTACTAAATCTTATAGTTTATACTTTACTAGGACTGCAGAGTCTTTCTTTAAATACATATCTATATATTTAGCGTATTATAAGAGAAGCTAGCTTATTTTAGCTAATTCTTAGCTATTCTAGCCTATAGAACCTATAATATACGTATATACGTCTACTATAAGATTTTGTATACTCCTTTTAATAGTTTCTGCTTTTTTTACGCTAACTTTTTAAAAACTACTTAGATTTTAGAACTTTATACTTTAAAAAAGCATACGTTTTATTGCGTAGCTTATTTTTAAGTTATAAAAGTTAATTTACAGTAACCTAAAGTAAATTAAATACTTTTTTAAGTCTAATACTACAAAAAATATATTACGTTTTAATACATTCTTATAAATTTATAATAGTTATATTTACTTTAATTGTGCTATAAATAGTAAGCTTACCTCTATTTACCATTTCTACTAATAGGCTAAGTAAGAAATTAATAGTTAAGTCTTGTTTTTTTACTAATATAGTAAATATAAAATTTAGTTATAAGCTTTTATTAACTATAGCTTCTATAAGCTTTAATACCTTAACTATATACCTTATAGTTAAAAGCTGTACTAGTTTAAGTAAGATTACCTTATATAACGTAACTAAGTCCTTATCCTTTTAGTAGAGAACAATGTAGGCAGTAAGATAAGACTTAAGTTTTTTTACTTTTAGTTTTTTTTTAACTTAAATATAGTAGCGCTATCTACTTTTTTTTTTAGCTTACTTAGCTTATAGCAGTTAGACTTATAATATTGAAGTTCTTTATACTTATAATACTATAAATTGCGTTTTTTAGCGCTTTTCTTGCCTAGTTTACTCTACTTTAAGCTATAATAGCCTATTCTTGCCTACTTAGTAGTTTTTAAAGTGTTTTTTATATTTTTAACTTTTTCTAGTCTTATAGTACTCTTATTTTCTCTTTTTTAAAGTATTATAGTTTAGATTCCACTCTTTAAGCTTTTTCCTAGTAAATAATATTTACGTGTTTTTTTACTTACAGCAATATTACCTATTGCTTTACTAAAAGTAAAAGAAGCCTTTTTTAATATTTTTACGTAACGCTGCTATATATTTTAAGACTTAAGTATTTAGTATATAATCTAAGCCTAATTCTTTCTAGAATAGTTTTATATAGTCTAGTAAGTCTATAGAATTCTACTTTAAAAGTTAATATGCCTGTTTTAAATAATTATAGGCTTATTATTTACATTCTTAAGGTAATTCTAGAAAGTTTAATATAACTTTCTTTAAATTAGCCTATTTTAGTATTTAAACTAGCAAGTTTTATTTCTTTATTATTTAATATATGTGCTACAGCGTTTTTAGTAGTTTTAATACACACGTTATTATTCTAGAGCCATCTCTCACTATCTTCTGTGGTGTGAAGCAAGTACTATTGCCTGAAGCCACCCCTTACAAAAATATATATTATTTTAAAGTTAACTTTTTAAGTTTTACTTATAAAACTTTATAGTACGCAAAAAAAGTATAATTTACTATTTTTTTCTTTCTAGTTATATTGCGCACAGCTAGCCTTTAAGAATATATATAGTAGTTCTAGACATAGAAGAATAGATAATAAAGTTAAGTTAGTTTATTTACTTATAACTATGTTTTTAGAATTCTTATTAAGTGCGCCTAGGTTTTCTAAAGTTACTTTATTATATATTTCTTTAAATTTAAATAACTTATGTTATTTTAGTTTTTTTTTATATGTACAATTGTGCTAGTTCTTAGTTTAAGGTAGCCTTTTCTAGGCTATCCTAGCCTTCTCTAGGTGTGTATAGACGTTATAGCGCAATTAGAGATCAAGATATGTTGCTTTTTTTATCTTTATCTATCTTTTAGTTAGTAGATGCCTAGTCTTGTTTCTTTTTAAAGATTAGTGCTAGTTCTAATAATTTTATTCTTTAAGTTCTTAAGTTAGATAATTTTTCCTTATTGTTAGCAAGAGTACAGGCGCGGCTATTTATATAAGTAGATTAAGCACTTATTATATAGCACAAGCGTATCTAAAGAAGATTAATTTAAATGTAAGACCTAATACTAAAAAGAGATACACAATGCTAGAAATAAAGAAATAATAGTATATTGCCTGTGTATAAAAGACAAATTAATATTGTCCAGACTACAATATCGTATCTCTACTTATACTAGGGTAATCTAGGGTCATATGACCTATTCGGACCTAACCTAGCCTTGTCTGACCTCAGCCGTGCCGAACTAATCCGGGCTGGCCTGGCAAGATGTCCGGCCCTAACAACAGCTCTATAAATATAATTTTATGTATTAGTTTTAACTTACGTCTTTAGTTTTAAGTTTTATATCTTTAATACAGATATTTCAAGAAATATCTATTTAATTTAGTTTAGTACTTTCTGCTATTTTCTATTCTAACTAAATATATTCTTTTATAATTATTAAAAGAAGTGTGGTACTCTTAAAGTAATTCTTTTTAAAGAAATTTAGTGGTTAGTAAATCTTAGGACGAATTACACGTCTTTAACTATTTTAAGTATTATCTATTTTTATATTACTGTTATTTTTTAAACCTTTTTTAAACTTTCTTTATAAATATTCTACAACGTAGGAATTGGATCTTCTTTATATAAAATTTGCACATCTTTAGCTATAAGTATAGCTTATAATTTTAAAGCTTTTTAACTACTTTTTTAACATATTTTATATACTCTTTAACTACTCTACTAGAGTATACTAGTACACTTTTTAGGTAAGCGTAATAAATATTTTGAAGTATTTATAAAGTATATAATTAATAACTAGTGAAAAAGGTACTAGTGCGTTTGTTAATTTCAAAAACCTAACTATATACTGAAATGGTTTATACTTTGTCTTAAACTGTCACGGATAGTTGCGTGTTGACTGGGTCCGCCAAACTCGCTTATCGTTAGCTTGCCCACCGGCAATTGTGCTTATAAGAGAGCCATCTCTCACTATCTTCTGTAGTGTGAAGCAAGTACTATTGCCTGAAGCCACCCCTTACAGAATAATACCTCTTCCTACAGGCTAATAGTCTAGAGATAGCTCCCTTAACGCGATCCAACACTTAAGGCAATTAGGGAAGTTAGAGCCCTGCTGCATCTAAACTCTCTGATCCCCCTTGAACCCCATTAAGGCCCGCTACACCTGAGAAGCCTAGGGAGCGCACCTAAGGCGCACCTGCAACGCTTAAGGAGCGCATTAACGCTGCAGAGAAGTAACGCAATAAACTTTGATTCTTGCAATAATTACAGGAGTTAAAAAAAGAAGTAGCACAACTAGAAAGAGTTAAATAGGGAGGAATTCTAAATATACTAATACTACTAACTACATTATCCCGCGCGTAGAACGTACTTAAAGTAACACTTACTACGCATGCGCGACGCGCGTTAAAACTTAAAAACCTAGCTGAATACTAAGGCAAAACCCTTAAGGAACATCGCGAGTTTACCTATTCCTGTAAAGTAGCGTTTCAGCTACTGCTACAAGAATTTAAAAGGGATAACAATAAAGTAATTTAGGCAATGCAGTATCTTAAAGCAGATCTTTAAGAGCTTTAGTATGCTTACTATAAGCGTTTTTTTAAAGCAAAGGGAGAAGTGCCAACTTAGAACTACTTTAAGCAATACATGCTTGACTTACTCTTAGACCTTATTAACTGTAGCCTTAAAGCAGCAACTGCGCATGCGCACGCTATGCAGTAGAAAGACTAGACTATCTAATTATTTGCAACTTATCTTAATGTCCTTAAAGATTAACTCCTAACATATACTAAGGCACAAAGGGTCTAGCACCTCTTTATAAAACTAAGGCCTAAACTACAGCGCGCAATTACTAACTACTATTAGATCTAGAAGACCTTATTGCGCTTAGATCTACACTTAAGCAGAATTTGCGCAGAGCACCTATTACACATAATCCGCCCTACTAGAGCACTTTTACAAAGAAAAGAAAGGAACACTCCTCTACAGCTACTACACTAGACGTACCTAAGAAGCGTAAGAATAGTAACAAGGTTACATGTTTTAAGTGCTAAAAAAAAGGACACTACGCTAACAAGTGCTAAAGCAACAACCTTAACAAGGTCCTAGTTAATATAAACTAGACAGGAAAAGGTTAAGCCTTGCTGCAAACTTAGGGTTAGTAAGGCGCGTGCTAATAAATATTTTACTAGGGATGCAGCGCATGTGTTACGCACGTTTAGCAACTAAAGCAGAAAAGGAACTCTAGGTTATCTTAGATCTACAAGTAGATGTTAGCCTTATTAGTTAAAAAACAGCTGTAGAAATAGATCTAAAACCTATTTAGAATGCGGAACTTCCCTGCCTAAGTTAGATTAGACTTTAAAGGCAAAACATATACGCAGCATATAAGCTTTAGCTGCGCTTAACAGATAATAATAGCGTAGAGCGCATTACAGAAGTTACTGCGTATAGAGTAGACAAAGAGGGAGCACTACTACTACTTAGCAACCTCTTCTTAAGCTAGAAAGGCATCTATATTAACTGCAGAAGGCAGATGTGGCGTTGGGGATATATAAGGGCAAACATTAACTTAGTAGCTACTAAGGCATTCCTAAAGGACGCAAGACTTACAAATTTAAAAGCTTACCTTCTAAAAGTACTTTAAAGTAATAGCGTATGCATTAAGCCTAAGGCACACGTACTAAACGTATCTGCAGCGCAAGTACAGCGCATACCTAATACGTTGCAAGATTACGCTAATGTCTTTAACAACAAAGCTGCTAAAACTCTTCTACAGCTAAAAAGCTTAAATCACGCAATCCCTATTTAATAAGGAAAAGAACCTCCTTATAGGCCTCTCTATACTCTCTCTTCTTGTAAGCTTTAAGTGCTTTGCGAATACATTAAGGAAGCACTGCGTAAGGGATAGATTTGCTATAGCACTAGCCCTGTTGTACTAAAGAAAGATAGAACCCTTCGCCTTTGCGTAGATTATTAAGGCCTTAACGCCGTTACAATAAAAGATTGTTGCCCGCTCCCCCTAATTAGAGAGACACTAGACCGCCTGTTAGGCGCACGCTACTACACAATATTAGATCTTAAAGACGCCTACTATTGTCTAAGGATTAAGGCAGAAGATAAGTGGAAGACTGCTTTTAGAACATAATACAGACATTTTAAATATCTTGTTATGCCTTTTAGGCTTACAAATGCCCTAGCAAGTTTTTAAGCCTATATTAATAAAGCTTTAAAAGAGCACTTAGATTACATCTGCGTAGTTTATCTAGATAATATCCTTATCTACACCCACAACAACAACATTGCGCTACACTAGCGTGCTGTACGCGCTGTACTTAACTCTTTACAAAGAGCAGAGTTATACGTAAATTTTAAGAAGTGTACATTTACTTTAAACAAAGTTTATTTCTTAAGATTTATTGTTACAAGAAGTAGCATTTGCGTAGATTTAGCGCGCGTTGCTACTATTAAGCAATAGCCTACACCTACTAGTATTAAGGAGCTACAGTTCTTTCTAGGATTTGCAAATTTTTATTAGCGTTTTATTAAGAACTACGCTGCAGAAACAGCACCTTTTACAGATATCCTAAAAGGGAAACAGGCGTTCTACTAGAACAAGGATACACATGCTGCCTTTACAAGGCTAAAGCAACGCTTTATATGTACGCCTATTCTGCGTTACTTTAAAGATACACGTATAATTCGTGTTAAGACAGATGCTTTAACTTTTGCTATATTAAGCATATTATCTTAATTATTTAAGGACAAAAAGTGGTATCCTATTACGTTTTACTTACAAAAACTGCAAAACGCTAAGCTAAACTATAAAGTGTACAACCTTAACTTTTAGCTATTGTACAGAGCTTTAAGAAATGGCGGCACTACCTAGAAGGCGCTTAACACACTATTTAGGTGTTAACTAATTATAACAACTTGCGCTCTTTACGCGCTATACAGAAGCTAAACTAGCGTTAAGCACGCTAGGCTCTGTATTTAGGGGCTTTTAATTTTGAAGTTAAATACTGCCTAGGGCGTACAAACTCTGCGGACGGACTATTAAGAAGAGTAGATTACAAACAGAAGAACCTGTTGTTAACTTAATTGTTGCCTACACTGCAGAACAAACTTCTAGCAAGAGTAGAGCATAGTAGAATAGAAGGTTCTACAACCTAGCACAGCTAGGAAGGCGTATATAAGACGCATGTAGCTAACATTTGTAGAACAGAGGGTATCCAAACTGCTAGTGCTATAGGGTGCACACTATGCGTACTACGCTCTCTAGCTAGAGTATTAGTTAGTAGCGAACCTGCGACAGTAGAGTCAGAAGCTCTAATAAATAAACTGCGCTAGTTACAATAAAGGGACGCCTTTGCCCTACAGCAGGTTGCAGACTCTATGTAAGCGATACGCACTTAAAACAGCAGTAGCGCGCAAGTGTAGCGCGTTAACAACAAAGAAGTCCTAAAATATAAAGGCAGAATTTATGTTCTATTAGAATAAGCTATTAAGCAAGAGATTCTATTACAGAATTATAACACGCGCATAGCAGGTCATTTTAGCGCACGTAGAACTTATAAGCTTATCAGCAGGCTATATTACTAGCTAGAGCTAGGCTATAATGTTCAGGATTACGTGAAGACCTGTGCAGTATACTAAAGGAGCAAGGCTCCAAGACACAGCAAATACAGTTAGTTATTACTATTACTAGTTCCTAATAAGATATTTAAGAAAGTAAGCCTTAATTTTGTAACAGGGCTGCTACTAGCAAAGAACAACAGTTTAAGTTGCGTGTTTAATGCGATCCTTATAATTGTTGACCGCTTTTTAAAGATAGCAATCTATATACCCGCATTAAAAACGTGGGATGCAAAACAGTTTGCAGAATCCTATTTTAAACATATTATTTTAAAATACAAAATCTAAAAGGGCATTATATCTAATTGCGGTTTAATCTTTACCTCAGCGTTTTAGACAGAAATATGCTACTAATTACAAGTAAAGCACAGGCTAAGTACAGCCTTCTACCCGCAGACAGACGGGCAAACTAAACGCTAGAACTAGATAATAGAGCAATACCTGAGGACATTCGCCTTAGAGAAACAGGATAATTAGGTGTCACTTCTGCTAACTGCATAATTCGCATACAACAACTCTATCTACAAATTAACAAAGACAACACCTTTTTACGCAGTATACAGTAAGCATCTATTACTTACGTTGCCTCCTAAGGACAGCAGGCTAGAAGAGGAGGTACTAGACGCTGTAAACAGAGTGCAGCGCATGCACAGCGCACGTGCGACAGCAAGAGAACACCTCTTAGCAGCACAAGAATATTAACGCTAATACTATAATAAAAAATACAAACTGAAGATCTTCCGCTAAGGAGACTTAGTTTGCCTTAGTACAAAGAACATTAACCTAGCCTACTAACCTAACAAAAAGCTTTCTAGCAAGTTTATAGAACTATTCTAAGTGCAAGGAGTAGTAGGAACGCAGGCTTACTAACTACAACTACCACCTTACTATTGCATTCACAATGTCTTCTACGTCTCCTTACTAGAACAATAAGAATTACGCAGTGGTTAAGAAGACAATACTTAGGCACTAGAAATTAGCTCAGGTTAAGAATAGCTAGCTAGAGTATTAGCTGCGATAGAAAGGCTATAACAAATTATAGGATACCTAGACTCCAGCATCGCAGTTTGAGGATATAGAAGAACTGATTAAGAAATATAAGCACGATTAAAGATTATTACGTCCTAAGCGCGCTAAAAGAATATACTAAATATTGTTGTCGCGCACCTAGGGCGCAAATTAGGTATCTAAATGAATAAAACTACAAGTACAAAAACAATCTACTCTTACTTATTATTAAAAATCTCCTTACTACTAGCACAAACCTCATCATTACTACCTATATTATTACCACTACTTCTAGCACCACCGTCATGCGCGCCACTTGCGCCTAGACCGCGCCTAAGAAGCGGCACGTCGTTGTCGCCTAAGCTCTTATTATTATCCTTATTATTATTAGTGGGACCAGCAATCCTAGCCGTATAACTAGCAATTAATTTAAGAGCAGCCGCTATGCAGCGCTGCTCTACTAAGATTAAGCTTAAGTAGTAAGGCGAGGTCGTTAGCACCTAGGTGGGAACTCCTAAAGGAGTACTAGTGTGCGCAGCGACGCGGCGGCGGTTAGAAAGCTTAAAGTTGAATTGGCGCTAGCATCACGCAAGCTTAACGCTGGCAGTAATAATAGCAGGGTTAGTCCTTAGAATATTAGCATTAGTAACTGCGGTATTAAAACGAGTACAAAGATAGTACAGACGATTTAAACGCCTATTAAGCGCTTTAAGAACCTGTTTAGATTAGCTAAGGCGTAGTTAATAAAACAAAAAGACTTACTTTAGTATAACTGCTACAGTTGCCCTTAGCACAATAGTTGTAATAATAATGCTTAGTCTTTCTACAAATTTTCTTTTTGTTTGGCGATGTTTTGTGCGCAGCGTAGGCAAGTCGCATGCAAGGCAACAAGATTAGCAGCTTTCTTAAGCACGCTAAACTTGTACAGCTAAGTATCTTGTAGGTAGGACTTCTTAATGTACTTAGAATTTAGATAGTAGACTATAATAAAGATTAGAGCTTGTTGTTTAGTCGCGTGGTGAGTGCGTTAGAGTTACGTGTTAAATATGTTAATTAAGACGAGGATTACGAAGGATATACTAGAAAATTTCTTTATTACCGCAGCAAACATTACCTCGCATAGACTACCTACAACAATTACACACTCTTACCTTTACCTCTAAAAATTTTAAGAAACAAACAACAAATTTGAGGGTTACTACGACAACGCCACGAAGACTTAAGCCTAAAGCTTGTCCTGCGCCTAAACTGCGGGTAACACGCGTCTTAAGAGCACCTAAGCCGCGAGTAACACGCGCTCCTTACTAAAACATCTTTATATAGTCTAGAGAGTTAACTTAAGGCTGTCAGAACGCCAGACTAGAGGGGGAGGCTCTGTTACGGATGGTTGCGTGTTGACTGGGTCTGCTAAACTCGCTTATTGTTAGCTTGCTCACTAGCAATTGTGCTTATAAGGGGCTCCTCACCTGTTATACACACGTTATTATTCTAGAGCTATCTCTCACTATCTTCTGTGGTGTGAAGCAAGTACTATTGCCTGAAGCCACCCCTTACATAAACACTAATATGTATGCGTAACTGTCTTTTATCCTAATTTGGTAAAATTCTTTTCAAACATTAAGTTTTGTAAACTACTTAGTTCTTTAAAGTAAGTTTATAAGCTTTATAATTAGTAGTAAGAGATATTAGTTATTTTACGTTATACTATTTAAACTTCTAAAATCAACATATAGTTCCTACTTTCTATTAAATTGCTCTATAAACGAAATTAATAAAGCTATTAGAATTAATTTTAGTTAAATAAATTCTGTTTTTATAGTTTTTTGAGATATAATCCTACAGCTAAGCGCTGTGCTTAGGCGCTATAGAGTATATTTGTCCTAGGCATAGCTTAGCTCTATTATCCAGAATAATCTTGTAATTTTGATTCTAATAGTCTGTTAAGTTTATAGCCCTAATTTTCTAAAAATGTTCTTTAAACTTATTAGTTTAATACTCTTATAGTATTTCTAGTGATAAAGGTTTTCTCTTATAGTTGTAATTTAGCTTATTTATATAGCGTCTACTCATTAAGAGTTCTTATTTTATTTTTAAAGGTGTGTAGTCAAAATGGGTTTTCTAAAAAAGTGAAAAGCAGCTGCCCTCTACTAATTAGTCGCAAAAGTTAAAAAAAGATTATGTGTAGTAAACAAAATTTAAACAGTAAGTAGATAAAGTCTACGCGCTAAGCGCTTAGAGCAGAAAAGCTTAGAGTACTAAGTAAAATTAGTGTTAAAAAATTTGCTAAAGGTGCTAAAAAACAACACTAATAAAAACGTGTTTAATAGTAATTGCTAGCTTATAGCTAGCAACAAGATTGCGATAGAGGTAGAGAAGATAGAGGAGGGTAAGGACACGTACGTTACTGCAGTAAGAGCCTATAATACTTTATAAAAGCTCTTTGCCTACTACTTTTTACTTTTAAAATTTCTTGTACTATATAGTACTATATACAAATAACTTGTATATAAATAATATAATGCTTAGACTATTTTTTTTATTTAATACAAAGACTAATAGCTTATATTAAATAAAGTTAGACTTTACTAGGTTACTATATAAGAAGCTATAGTAGTAAATTATAAAGCCTGCGTTTACTTTTGTTAAGTAGCCTTCTTAGTTAGTTAAAGAGAAGCTATTAGTAGTAGCTCTTATAGTAATTAAGTAGATGTAAAGGTTAAATTTAATTATTTATTAATACTTTATTAATGTGTTTAGTATTATAAATAATAAAGTTGTAATAAAAGTTCTAAAAAGCTTATTTAGCAGCAAGTCTATTAAATGCGTTACGCATATTAATGGTCTAGGTATAGTAATAGTAAATTACTTTACTAATCTTCTTCTGCGCGAATATAACTTTAGTAAAGAAACTTTATAGCAGCTATATAAAGAGTAAAAGCGTGTTAAAATAGCTATTAAGTAGCTAGAACAAACTAATAAGTAAAAGGATTTTATAAGTTACCTATAAGAATAAGAGAGCTGTACTTAGATAGTAACACTATTATTGTATGTTTACATCTAAGTATAGGCGTATGCTAGAAACGCCACAACTGCAACACCGCTAAAATAGCAACAAAGACAATAGAAGTTGCAGTTAGCAGTAAATAGTTATTAGTTAAGATAGTTAGTTAGAGGAATATCACGTATCTTTGTTTCTATCTAAACATGCAACACACTAATTGCGTGCCGGCAATACTAAACAAGGGGGCATAAGCCTAGATACCTGTTGTTAGCAATAAATCTTTTTTTACTAAAAATGTGTCTACAAAATGTGTGGTTACATTAAAAGGTTGTCTTAAAAGGCCAAAGCTAGTTTTAGCTACTATTAGCTAAAATTATACCCTCTGCTAGAAGCGCTCTTATAGGCAGTTATTAATACGTATTGCTAGCTTAATTAGAGCTTATAGCATTTTAAGCTCATTATAGTATATAACGCTATTTTTAACATTTTTTTAGGCCTACTGTAACTAATATTTAAAGAGCTGCATTATCTTAATTAATTCATCCTTATAGTCGTTTAAACTCTACTCTATAAGCTAATATAAACTGAGTTTACTTTAAGTAAGTAATTTGCTTCTCTACTTTATTCTTAGCATTTACCTTTATAAAGATGTGTTTTATTTCCTGCTTAAATGTATTCTAACTAATAAATATATTTAAAGAGTCTTCTTTAGTCTTGTGCTAGTGTTAAGACCCAGAACTAGGACTCGTGGAGAAGTCTTCACGAAGACGTCGGCATTCTTAGACAATGGCCCGACGAGCAGCTAGCAGTCACGTGATTGCTCAGTGCTTAGTGCTCTTAGCACGACTAAGCAACACTAATTACACTACAAGACTGCTTAGTACTTAGTGCTCTTAGCACAACTAAGCATACTAAGCAAAGTATACACTTATTAGTATATAGTAGTAAGCATTAAGCCCTTATAGCTTAGTATGTTTAACTTTAAGTGTAATCTAAGAATTACCTAATTCTTAACTTCTCTATATTATTTACATTGTTCTACTAAACGTGCTAACACACCCCTGTGCTATTACATTAATTTACTAATTGTGCTAGTACAACTCTTGTTTATCGCACTTACTTATTCTAAGAGAACTAACATAAATTATTTACAGATAATCTTTACACTTTAAACACTCTTAAAATAAGTAATACTGCTATAAACACTTCTACTAATTCCTAAATTACAGGAACAACTACGCGTGCTAATAAGCTTAAAACTTACTATAGTAACTGCAATAAGCTTAAGGTATAGCTACTTTAAGTTAACAAATACTTCTATATTAAAGAGACTAAAATTAACAATAATAATGTAGTTATATAGGCCTCTATATTCTTATAAGAAGCTGCTAAAAAATAAGCTAACTTTATTTTGCGCTAATACATAGATAATACTATTAATAATAACGTTAATAAAGAACTTATTAAAACTAGAATAACTTTAAAATAGAAATAAGAAAGATATTCTTACTTTTTAAGAAATTTATAGTAGTAAGATAAAATATCTAAAAGTTGTAACAAACTTGCTCTGTAGCTAACTATATAATAGAATTTTAGTAGTACTAAATAGTTATTAAATAAAACAACAACGCTTTAATATAGATGTACTAATAAAGTCTTAAACTAGCTATACGTATAAAACTTATGTAAAGCAAAGCTACTTTTAACATGCTTAACAAACTTATAGCTAAAGCTATTTAAGTAAATAATAACTTTTATAAGCTTAAGCTAAAAGAACAACTATTTTTATAAGGAAATTGTATACTTAAAAATATAAATACTTAACTACGTTAAACTTATTAACGCTTATACTCTAACTAAGGTTAACAATAAAGTTCTACGCCTAGAACTTTAAAATACTATGTAACTAACAGCTATAAGCCTATGTATTTTAATAATTCTAATAAAAGTTTAAGAAAAAATAAACTTTAACATAATAAGAATAGCAAGAAAAAAATTACTTACTATATATATAGTAAAGAAGGTTATATAAAGTAGAACTACTAGAGCTAAAGCAAAGTAATATAATAATTAAATACTTTTTACTGTGTGATACTTAGCAACAATCTAAAAGAAGAATAGAATATTATTACTAGACCTACTATTACAGTTTAAGGAAAGGACTAGGCAAATATTAATAGTCTAGATAACCTTTTTATAATTACCTTAGAGGAAGCCTTAGACGACGACGTTTTTAAGATAATACTTAATAAAGAAATAAAAGTAACTTTAGCTAACTAAACTAAGCATAAAAAAATAGCTAAGTTCTAAAAAACTTACTAGCCCTCTACACTAGTAGCAAAGGAAGTACTAATAGCCTAGGACTAGAAAATTTTACTACTAGCTATACAGAAATACTTTACTATGCTAAATAAATAAGATATTAATACATAAGTACTACTACTTTTAAAAATATAATACTTAAATAACTTAGCTAAAAAGATTAATGTTCTACTAAGGTAGCTTAAATAACTTAAAAATATTTTTATAGGACTTTAAAAAGAAATATTAATTAAATACTACTAGTATACTAACTTACTAAAGAAACTGTAGAAGAAAGAAATTATTTTAGCAGCAACTATTAATAAAGCCTTATACAACAACTTTATATAAAAATAAACTTAAAATGCTAAAGCATTCTAGAATAAACTAACGCAGTAACTTTTAAATAAAGAGAGAAAAGAGATTTACAAAAAACTTTAGGCAACACGCTAGAAGCACAAGACTTAGAGCAACAGCCGCGCTATAAATATATATTATTAGATAGACTTGCGTAATCTAGAACATATAAAGTACTCTTAGATAGTATATATATATAATAGCTATACTATATATTATTTAAATAAGTATAGATTAAGATAGTTTTTTAAAAAACTAAAAGAAATGCCTTAATACTAATACTTATAGTATAACTACTCTAATAATAAATGCGTAGTACACTTATAAAACAAATAACATAGCTTATACTTTTATAAATATAATAATTTAGAAAAGACTTTATAGATGTATATAATGCAGTAAAAGAATTATAAAAATAGAACTTGTATATAAGAGTATAACTAGCTCTTATAGTACACGTGCCTTAATATTAAATGCAAACTATATATAGTTGCTAAGAAGTTTTATAAATTTAGTATATAATTTTTTTTAGATAGACGCCCTAAACACCTAGAACTACTAAAGTAATAAATGTAATTAACCTCTTAAGCCTCCTTAAGCTACTAGTAAAGCTTAATTAATATTAGATAATAGTATTAGTAGACTTTAGCTTTTAAGCTAACTTTGTTTCTTCTTAAGTAGTGTAAGTAGTAGGCTTATAAATACTAAGAAAATAAGAACTCTACTTACTATATATAGTAAACAGTTAGCTTATACTAAGCAAGACAACTATTACGTATAAAGTTAGCAAAGTAATGCTTAGTATTTAGGAATATAAAAAAGAATTAGACTTAAACGTTTTTAAATTAGCTACTTATAATATTATATTAAGAATTTTTTAGTTATAAAAATACAACTTATAAATTAACTAAAAGTTAAAAAAGTTCTTATTTAAGTGCTATAAATTAGATGTAACTATAAGCTAGCCTACGCATTTAATAACTATAATAGTAAATAAATAAAAAATTAATAATATTGCTAAAGAATAGTAGACTTTAATTAAAAACAGCCTTACAACATAAGGGTTTAACTTAACAAATACTAGAAGAGCACCTCTAAGTTATAAAGTTAGAGTTTTAAAAAAGCGTGTAACTTTAGATGTTCTAAAAAAATATACAAAATTTTAGTATCTTTTTATAAAAGTAGTAGATAGTAAAGCTTTACTAAAATACTAACCTTAGGACTATAAAGTTGTCTTAAAAGAAGAAAAAACTTTACTCTTTAAGCTAATTTACTAATTATTAAAAATAAGACTTAAGAAACTAAAGACTAAGCTAAATTAAGATTTAAAAACAGAATATATTAAACTTTTAATATTACTAGTAGAATATTCTATACTCTTTATACTAAAGAAGAAAGGACTACTAAAAATGTACGTTAACTACTAGAAACTTAACAATATTACAGTAAAGAATTAATACTTATTACTAAATATTATAAAGCTTTAAGATTAATTATTTTATATTAAGGTTTTTATAGTATTACACTTCTAAGATAAATACTACCTTATTAAAATAAAGAAAGGTAAAGAATAGAAGATAGCGTTCTAAATATAATACAGACACTATAAATATACTATTATACTATTTAGGCTTACAAACGCCCTAGCAATATTTTAAAAACTTATTTATAATATATTAAAAGTATATTTAGATATTTTTGTTATAATATACTTAAATAATATCTTTGTCTACTCTAAGAACTTAAGAGATTATGTAAAATATATTTATATAGTACTAAAGTCCTTAAACTAGTTTAACTTTTAGCTTAAGCTAAAGAAATATAAGTTTTATAAAAATAAAGTCACTTTCTTTAGATATATAGTAGGAGCATAAGGAGTACAAATAAGCAAAAAAAAGATATAAGTAGTTAAAAAATAGCTATACTTAATAATAGTTAAGAAAATATAATTATTTTTAGAATTTTTAAACTTTAACTAATAGTTTAGTAAAGACTACTTTAAAATTGCTATCTTATTAATAAAACTTATAAAGAAAGAAATACTTTTTAAGTAGAGTAAAAAAGTAAAAAACGCTTTTTAAACACTTAAGAAAGTAAGTATAAAACTACTATACTTTAAAATATTTTAAGTAAAATAACTATTGCGCTTTAAAACAAATATATTAAACTTTATATTTAGAGGCTGTGCTAGTTAATTATATAAAGGCAAATAGCACTTAATTACATACTATTTATAAGAATTTTCTAGACTAGAAAAACAATACAACATCTATAATAAGGAGCTGCTAGCTATTATTATATGCTTATAGTATTACAGAGTATACGCAGAAAGCTGCTTTAAACTTATAATATTTATAAATTATAAAAACTTAGTTAACTTTACAACTACTAAAGTACTTAACTAATAATAAGTAAAATAGTTAGAGTTACTTAGATAATATAAGTTTAAGATTATATATACACCTAGAAAGGATAATAGTAAAGCAGACGCTTTTAGCTAATAACATAATATTGTAAAAATAAAAGAAATTATTAACACTACAATACTTAAGATTAACAAAAATAGATTACTAGGACTAGCAAAAACGCTAAATGTAGTTTTATAAATTATACTTAACGTACTAAAAGAATTATAAAAAGTAATTATTAAATAATATTATAATAACTTTATATATAGTTATTTTAGTATTACACAAATTATAGAACTTATTAAGAGAAATTATAAGTTTTTAGGAATAAAGAATAAAGTTACTACTTTTATTGCTAAATGCGTAAACTATTAGAAGAATAAGCATAGCACTTACGCACCTTATAGAGAAATATAAGCAATAGAGCTACTTAACGCACTATAGTTAGATATCTTTATAGACTTTGTTATAAGCTTACTAGTCTTAAGAGACTCTATTACTAAAGTATCTTACAACGCAATTCTTGTAGTAGTTAATTAATTTATAAAATAAGCAGAGTACATTACTTTTAGAAAAAATTTTATAGTAGTATAGCTAGCACATATTATTAATAACTAAATTATTAGGCACTACAGCATACTAAAGTTAATTATTAGTAATAGAGATAAGCTCTTTACTTTTAACTTTTAGATAACGCTATTAGCTGTAATTAGAATAAAATAAAAGCTATTAACAGCTTACTACCTACAAATAAATAGATAAATAGAGTAAATAAATTATATAATAAAAGCTTATTTTAAGATATATATTAATTAATAGCAAAATAACTAGGTATTGCTACTACTTATAGTATAAATAGCATATAATAACAAAATATTAGAGTTTATAGAATAAACACTATTCTACGTAAACTATAAAAGATACTTAAATTTTTTTACACGTACATTTCTAAGCTAGAAAATAGAAGTAGCTATTACAACAGCTAATAAGCTTAAAGTAGTATATAAGTTATTTAAAATAATACTTAAAAAGGCTTAACGCTAAAGCATTTTATATGTTAACTAGAAATAAAAAATAGCACCTTAGCTAAAAAAGAGAGATAAAGTATATTTGCTTATAAAGAATTTCTGCACTAAATAACTAAATAAAGGACTTAATAATGTTAAAGTTAAACTAGTTTTAATTTTAGACTAGAAGGGACTAGTTATATATACACTTAACCTCTTACTAAATATAAAAATTTACTTAAGATTTTATATTAATATGTTAGAACTAGTAGACTTAAAAACGCTACTTTAAAAAACCTTCTACTATAAGATAGAAAAAGAAAACAAATTTAAAGTTAAAAAAATTCTTGCACACTAAAATAATAGTAATAATAAAAGATATTTAGTTAAATAGTTAAGTTACCTACACAGCAATAATATATAAGAACTAGATACAAACTTTATAAACTGCTGTCTGCACTTTATAAAATACTACTAAAATTAAAAGCTTTTTAATAATTAGGCAGTAAGCCCTTTAAAGTACTTTAAGTGCTAAGTAAAAAGTTTAAAGCTAAACTCTTAAAAATGCTAAAAAACTTTATAGTTTTTTTAGCTTTCTTACGCTTTAACTTTTTAATTTTATAAAACTTAACTACTATTACATCTTTTATGTAACAGTTTAATAAATTTATTTATAAATAAAGCTATTCTTTGTAAGTGCGCTATATGTGTAACTCTTTTAACGCCTTTTTATATATTTTTATTATAGTATTTTATATATTACAACTTTTTTTTATGTATACATATAGCTTTTTTTTTTGTAGCTAAACACTTAAACTCTAACTTTGTTACCTAGACGTTATACTATTAGCTCTAATATAAACACTTGCTATACTTTTTTAAATAAATATATACCTTACACACGCGCTTATTATGCGCATAAGTAAAGTATTTTTAAACTATAGCTTTTCTAAAGAAATTAATAAAGTTATAAAGATAGTAACAGTAATTAGTACTAGTAAGAAGTTTCTGCTTAGGCATAGTAAAATAAAAATAAAGTAGCTAACGCTACTTATAACAAAAGGATAGCTTTATTATAAACTAAGACTTTGCTACTGTTATGTAACTTAAGGACAACTTACTAGAAGAAGAGGGAATAGTGTTAAGACCTAGAACTAGGACTTGTAAAGAAGTCTTTATAAAGACGTTAGCATTTTTAAACAATAGCCTAATAAGCAGCTAGCAGTTACGTAATTGCTTAGTGCTTAGTGCTTTTAGTATAACTAAGTAACACTAATTACACTATAAGACTGCTTAGTGCTTAGTGCTCTTAGCACGACTAAGTATACTGAGTAGAGCATACACTTGTTAGTATATAGCAGTAGGCATTAAGCCTTTATAGCTTAGTGTGTTTAACTTTAAGTGCAATCTAAGGATTACCTAATTCTTAACCCCTCTGTGTTATTTATATCGTTCTACTAAACGTGCTAACACACCCCTATGCTATTACATTGATCTACTAATCGTGCTAGTACAACCCTCGTCTATCGCACTCACTCATTCTAAGAGAACCAACACAGATTATCTACGGACGATCTTCACAGCTAGATAACATTAAGTATGTAATTATTTATATAAAGCTATATCTAGTTAAAAGCCTTGCCCTTTTTATGTATACTTGTTATAAAGATCTTTTCTTAATTATTAAGTATTTTATTAAATCTATAGTATAAGTTAATATTAGTAAGTAATATATAAAGCTTTTCTAATTTCTATTATACTTTTTAAGTAGAGCTATTTTAAGTTTCTTTATTAAGGCTAGTTAGTTGTTAAGGGTAGCTATTAGCTAGTTGATAAGCTAATCAATTATGTTTTATATTTTAACCATGTATTATGCTTGTTGCTAGCTATAGGCTAGCAATCGTCGTTAAACACGTTTTAATTAGTGTTATTTTTTAGTACACTAAGCAAATTTTTCAACCCTGATTTTTGCTTAGTAGTTAAAGCTTTTCTACTATAAGCGCTTAGCGCGTAGACTTTATCTACTTACTGTTCAAATCTTATTAACTACACACAATTTTTTTTTCAACTTTCGCGACTAATTAGTCGAGGGTAGCTCTTTTTTAATTTTTTAGAAACCCTATTTTAACTACAACAACAACTACTACCTTTAACACCTTAAAAATACATTTATTATGCTTAAACACAGGCCCAGTGCCTAATGTTCTTAAGCTTTATAGTATCAAAGTTCTTCTCTAAGTCTAGGTTAAATGCGTTACGTATCTTGTTATTTACCAGCGCCTATAAGGGTCTTAGAGTCTAGGCTATACCATTTTAAATAGCTCTTAGAGTTGCTATTTTATAAACTTTAATTCAGTAATTAGTAAGTTAATTTATCTACTAAATTTAAAAGTAGTTAAAGTGTTATATAGAGTTAAGCTGTACTGCTTTAAGCTTAGTCTATACTAAGGTAAAATAAACTAAAGTTGTAAGCTATATAAGCTATATAGCAATCTATGTAGAAAAGAGTTATTAAAGTTAACTAAAAAATAAAAGGCAATTTCATTTTATAAATAATAGAACTACTAGTTCACAGTTTATATAAGAGATAAGCTATTTAAGTTGACTATAATAAGTGTAATAATAAGATCTAACACATTCTTATACTTATTACTTCTAGTCCTATTCTCCCTAACTTCTCTACTCTAAAGGAGATTTAGGGGGACTATAGCATCTCTTTCCCTACTAGCCTCCTAGAGGCTTAGTCTTAGCAGGATGCTAGCTAATTACGTAACTCTTAGCCCTGTAATAATTATTGCCTCCTAACGTAGTCGCGAGTTGGCCTTTTAACCCGCTGTTCCTTGTTAAGAAGAGAATCCTCTTTGTTACTCGCAATAATAGGCTAGAAAATTAACTTTTTAGACTTTGCCATATCTCAGCCAATACTAGTAAAAATCTACAAAATTTTAAATTAATTTTTAGATTTCGCGTAACCGACCCTTTTGTAATATAAATTCTTTGAATATGTCTAATATTGAAGAAGTTGTTTAACAACCAACGTTTTCGCGGGTTGTAAATATAGTTGCCCTAAATTTGCACTGTTTTCTAGCTCTAGCTAGCGTATAATAAGAGTAAAAAAAATAAACTTTATATAGTAGTTATCTAGAAATATAGTCTGGCTTTCCAACGAACCACAAATTACCTAACTTAGACGAGTATTCGCTAAGATATTTAACAATCTACACTAGTAACCCTAAGGCAACCCATTTACTAGCCTAGTTAGAGATCTATTGCTAGGTGTAGCTAGTACTATATCATATATGTACTATAAGCCTCTAGTTTCTGTTAAGTTGTATTTTGTGCTTTAGGGTGCTAGGTTCGTTTAAAGTTGCATAGGTAAAAAATAAAAGTCTCTAGAAAGAGAGTAAGATTAGAGAGGGGGAGATAAGTAATAGTTTAGATAAAGTTTCATCTAAAGTGGCGCCAGATCTGCAGGTTTTAGCGTCTCCACATACAAAACTTCTGCCTAATACTATAGTAAAAGTACACTAGCCCTTCTCTTAGCGCTCTCTCAAGCAGGAGGCTAGGATACTAGCTCGCTAGCGCTAGCGCTCTAGTCGCTTCTACTTTACAAAGCTTTATAGCTTATCTTAGCCTACTTTACGCTTAGGCTATCTCTCGCATTCTCTAGGCTTATCTTTTTACTGCTATTTCCCGCTTGTAGTCACCTACCTAGATAAGCAACTATATTAAAATTGCTTACGCAGTTTAACTAAACTAGGTTTATAACTATTAGAAACAAAATACTAACTAATTAATAAATTGTACTCTAGCTAGAGGATACATACAATGCGACGTATTGCAGGCTCCTGCTGCGGTAACGTACGTGTTCTTACCCTCTTTCTCTATCTCCCTCGCAATCTTGTTGCTAGCTATAGGCTGGCAATCGCCGTTGCCTTTAGCAAATTTTTTTAACCCTAATTTTCGCTTAGTAGTCTAAGCTTTTCTGCTCTAAGCGCTTAGCGCGTAGACCTTATCCACCCACTGTTTAAATCTCGTTAACTACACACAATCTTTTTTTTGACTTTTGCAACTAATTAGTAGAGGGTAGCTACTTTTTACTTTTTTTAGAAACCCCATTTTGACTACAACAACAACCACCACCTTTGATACCTTAAAAATAAATAACTACCACCTGTAATACTTTAAAAAAAATACTACGACACCTCCCCTAAATTACTAGCAGTGCGCATGCTAGGTAATCTACCTAGAAGCACACTAGCTCTACCTAAAAGCCCACTAGCTTTTCTCTTAGCGCTCTCTTAAGAGAGAGGCTAGGATACTAGCTTGCTGACGCTAGCGTCTAGGCGCACCTTCCTTATAAGATAGCTAGCGAAGCTACCTTGTACGTTAGGCTGTCTGGGTGTGTTGTATCCCCTAGGCTTATCTTTTTGCCGCTTTCTCGCTTGTGGTCACCAACCCCACAAGGCAACTACATCAAAAGCGCTTATGCAGGTTTGACCGTCACCGGGCTTATAACTGTCGGAAACAAGATACCGACCGATCAATGAAACGTACTCCGGCTAGAGGATACATATACTGCGACAATTAGGTTTATAAGTGAGAAGCAGCGGTTTCAGCTTTATGAAGTATTGCAGGCTCCCGCTGCGGTACGTACGTGTCCTTTCCCTCCCTTATTGCATTATGTTGCAATCTTATTGCAATCCTACTGTAATCCTATTACTAGCTACAAGCTAGCAATTGCTGTTAGACACGTTTTAAATAGTGTTGTTTTTAGTACTCTAGCAAAAAAATTTTGAGTTTAATTATTGCTTAGTAGTTTAAGCTTTCCTCCTAGAACTTATCTACTGAGTAATAAAATCTTGTTAACAATAAATAATCTTTCTTTTTGACTTTTGCGACTAATTAGTAGAGGGTAGCTGTTTTTTACTTTTTTAGAACCCCTATGTTAACTACAACAACAACAACTACCTTTAACACCTTAAAAATAGATAGTAGTAAAGTTATAACGAGTTGAAGTTTGTAGTATTTTAATGTTATAATGTTCGGGTGGCTTACTTAGCGTACTAGCTCACCTAGTACACTTCGACGGTAGCAGCGGCCGCAACGTTAGGAAACTAGCCAAATTTAAATAGCACAATTGACGCGCAAGGCTCTATATAGCAGTACACTAGCTTTTCTCGCGATAATAACTATTTAGGGTGGCTCTACAGCCTCATTTTCCTATTGTCAACAAATTGTTAGTGTGGCTCGGATGCTAGAACGTCTCGGATGCTGCGCAATTACCGAGGTGGACGGGCCAACGCGCAAGACGGGCCAACGCGCAAGACGGGCCAACGCGCAAGACGGGCCAACGCGCGGTTTTTGCTATAGTAATCTAAGCAAATCTCTAATATTTAAATAGCTATAAGTTCTTTAAATATAAACATCTTTTAAAATTTTTTAAAGTTTTAAAGTCTAGAAGCCGATATCTATACGTCTAAAATTTTACTTTAATTTAATATAGCTAAGTCTTAGAAATATTCACTTTAAATACTTTGTATACAAGTATGAACTTTTTAACTAAGCTATAATAAATTTAAGTCAAATTCCAAGTCTATTAACCTAGACTTTTAGATACTAAAACTTAAAGAATATTTTAAGAAAGTTAACTTACAAAAGAGTTATATAAGAAGAGATTTTTACAAATAGTATAATTTAAAATTTTCTATTATCTATTTTCTTAAGTATAGGATTTCTAAGTATTATTACTTGTGTTTTAGATTATAAATAAGAAATAGAAACTTGTAGCCTATTTAGAATTTTTAAACTCTCTATAAATTAAAAGTTAATATTTGTGTACAGAGTAGATATCTTGATAACTAAGCTATGTTAAAATAAAGTAAGATTCTGGACTTATAGATCTAGGCCTCTAGACTCTTAATCTTGAAGAATTTCCAAAAAAGGTTAATATTCAAAGAAGTTATAGCTATTTGAATATTAGAGATTTGCTTAGATTACTATAGCAAAAACCGCGCGTTGGCCCGTCCACCTAGGTACGGTAGGGGCCCGAGCTTACTACTATCTCTACCAGAGCTCAGAGAGCATTCGGTGAGTTGTCTCCGAGGCCGGCAGTTCGTACAATGGGCCCATTGGCTGATGAACTCTAGTGATCGGTTACTATATTTATATTCGACCGTGTTGGCGACATTTTCCAGCACAGGTTTTTCAGTAGTCAGTTCAGAGACTGTCAATCAAGCGCCACTCACATCCTGCATTGATTGAGCAACAAGATGCGCTTCACCTCTCCCCTCACGCTGACCCTCCTTGCTGGCACACTCTCGAGCGCACTGCCAGCTCCTCAAGATGGGACGATCGAGCAGCCATGCACCTTACCAATTGTACCTTCTGACGACCCGTCCGTCGCGAACGCGCAAATCGATGAACTGGCTTTGTTCGCTCAGCAGCAAACCAATGCTACGCTAGAGGCTAGCTCATCAAAGCGAGGCAGTTGTAACATATTCAACGTCGCTGTACGCCGAGAATGGAACGCTCTGTCAAAGACTGAACGCAAAGCGTACACTGATGCAGTACTTTGCCTTCAAGCCAAGAAGGCAAACACACCCGCATCAGAAATTCCTGGAGCGAAGTCACGTTTCGACGACTTTGTTGGCAACCACATCAACCAGACCTTGTTTATTCACTACACCGGCACATTCCTCGGATGGCATCGATACTTCACATGGCAGTACGAGCGAGCTCTCCGTAACGAATGCGGTTACAACGGCTACCAGCCGTACTGGAACTGGGCCAAGACTGCCGCAAGTGGCTTGCAAAACTCGTCGATGCTCGACGGTTCAGAGTACTCAATGTCTGGCGACGGAGAGTTCGTTGCAGGCCAAGGAGAAGTTGTTCTTGCTGGTACTGGGCGGTCAGAGATCCGCATTCCATCTGGAACCGGTGGTGGCTGTGTGAAGAGTGGTCCGTTTAAGAACATGAGTAAGTCAATTTGTAGCGAATGTTTTTAGAACATACCCTGACTTTGCACTTATAGCGGTCAACCTTGGTCCGATTGCGTTGTACACGACCAATGGATCGGCCATCGCAAACGGAGACGGACTCTCGTACAACCCCAGATGCCTGAAGCGCGATCTGACCAACTACGCCAACAAGAAGTGGGCCGACGCGCCAGCCATTGCCAGCTTAATTCTGAAGAACCACGACATCTGGAACTTTGAAATGACTATGCAAGGCTGGCCTACAACTCCAGATGTCGGTGTGCACGGTGGTGGTCACTACTCCATGGGTGGTGATCCTGGCCGCGACGTCTACGCTTCGCCTGGTGAACCGCTCTTTCATCTCCACCACAGCATGGTCGACCGTACCTGGTGGATCTGGCAACAGCTTGACAAGAAGACCCGCACTACCGAAAAGGGAATCTCTGGCACTGGCACCTTTCTGAACCAACCGCCTTCTGCTAACACAACTCTCGAGACCGTCATCGACCTTGGATATGCTGCTCAACCACCAGTCACCATGCAGGATGTCATGGAAACGACTGAGGGACCATTCTGCTACATTTACATCTAAGTGCTAGAGAGGGTAGCAATGGTGCCTTTGTCATTCTTCTGTACATAGAAACTTGGACAAAATTTAAACATAGCCTTGAGAAGCTTGATAACATGAGAAGTAGCTACACAGCATAAAACACTGTCTTCCACCTCCACACCCTTACGCATCCAATCAACACGCCGCCACCAATTATACAAGCCCCCACCGCCTTCATCACAATCTGCCCTCCCTTCTCACTTCTCTCCATCAAAACCGCTGCTTCAGCAATGCCTCCGAAAGCACTCAGTCCAGCCAAGGCCATAACAACAGCAACGCGCGCTGGCATATCATCCTCCCACTTCCCGTCTACTTTCTTGCTGAGAAATGACGCTATGACGATCATGTGGAGCGACAGTATTGCACCGAGCGCGATTCCATACACCGCAGCAAGAAGAATTACGACGTAGAGCCGCGGATGCACTACCGGGGCAAGACCAACAGCGCCAGCGAGTACAGAAGCTGCAATAAAGATGTTAGCCGCACCAACCTCCTTTAAGCTCCACAAGTTCGCCGCCACAGAACCTGAAACAGCCGCAGAAACTAGCACAGCAAGTACACCGTACGCCGCAGTATCCGGAAAGAAAAGCCCAGGTGATTCCGTCAGTAACAAGACCATGTAAACCGGATATACCAATACCCCCACGAAAACAAGCATGTACCCCAAAATAAACCACATCCTACCTCCTCTTATATCCCCAAGAAAACCTCGAGGCATACAAAGATGAAGTTTAAACCTCTCTGTCCAGAACTTCTCCTGCCCAGGCTTCAGCCTCACAAGCAAGAAAAACGCCGCAAGCAACGTAGTCCCCATGACCCCTCCATTGTACACATACACCAATTCGCCGCCACCAGTAGATTGCTGGAAAGCCAAACGCGCAAGCACGGTATACACGACTGCGCCCGCAAATCCCGCGAAACTCGACTGCACAGAAACAAGAGGCACGTCATTCCGATAATGGCCAGCCAATACCAACGTCCCAACCGTAAAGCACGTTCCCAACCCTCCTCCCAGAAGCAGTCCCTGTAAGAGTAAAACAGCAATGTAACTCCCATGAGCGTTGTACGCGGCGAACTCCGAGACTGTTGCCACGACAAGACCGGCCGCGAATAAGCCTTTCCAACCCCAACTCCCATAATGCTGTTGTTTTGCCAAAACGCTGTATAGATGGCCGAAGGGTAGGGGTGTGGCGGAGATGACGAGGGTTTGCAGAGCGGGGATTAGAGCGAGGGAGAGGAGAGATCGGCTGGGGAAGAGCGTGGTGAAGTGGTGTTGTAGGGTTGTGGCGGAGGAGAGGGGGATGCCGATGACGTTGAAGAGGACGAGGGCTTGGGCCCACATTCTGGGTTGGCATGTCAGCTGTGTTTGTACTTTTTGATGAGAAGGGGGGTTTTAGGTACGATCGGTTTCGGTGTCTGTGGGCGAGTTCAGGCGCTTTGGGTGGGCATGGTGCGTGGTACGGGTTGCCTCCGTTGGAGTCTTGGTTCCATTTTTTGGCTGCGGCAGGGATGCCGAAGTTGCCTTGTCGGACGGCGTCGAAGCTGGGGGGTGAGGGGGCTGCACGACGAGACATGATGAGGGTGTGCGTGTGGACTGTCGACTCGAAGAGATTCCAGTAACGAAAGGTGATGGGAAGTATAAGTAGACATGATCAAAGTGCAAACGAAATAGAGCGCAAGCCATAATTGACTGATATGGAAATTCTGCTGTCAAACAACAAAAAATTGTACGTCAATACCCGAGTACTCTTCCCACGACGCAGGACGCGACGATGGAAACACACAGCAGACACACCGAGTCGCAAGTATACCGTCACAAGGAGAACGTGAGTACATGCCTTGACAAGCGAAGAAGACTTATATTCAATCTTCCTGCATCGCCATCAGTTTTGATAGACAGCGCGTGCCCCCAGGAAATACCAGACAGCAAAGAATACGTCGTTGGCAAACGCACACGAACGACCAAGAAAAAAAAACGCCAAAGTAAAGTACTTTCGTCCAGTCCTTCACCCCAAGCCATGCCTATACTCTCTGCATCCCTACTAGAAGATGGAGTTGACAATGTTTCCGCCAATCGTCGCACCAGCTCCGAAGATGGCTGCGTTGCCCAGCTTCTTTCCAAACTTCTTGCCGTTTTGTTCCATCTTGCTGGGCTCGGCGGGCGGTGCTTGCGCACCAGAAGCGACGTCCAGCGGCATGTTGCCGTAATTGCTGGGGGCGGGCGCCGAAGGAGTGTAGGCGGGCATGACGCTCTTCTCCTCTTTGCGGACGTAGCTGGCAGGGAAGATGCCCTCCATGCCAGTGCGCTCGTTGCGTCCCTTCCACCACTCGTTGTTCATGTACTCGGTGACGACGACCTTGTCGTTGGGCATGAGGGCCAGGTCGCCGGCGTCTTGGGCGTTGTACTGGTACATGGCTGAGGCGTGGGCGAGGACCGGGGGGCCAGCCAGGGTTGCGGGGACAGAGGGGTAGGCTGGCGGCGGCGCATCGGCCGTCGTGTCGGCGTAGTAGCCAATATTGCTGCTCTTCTTCTCGGGGGGAGGCGTCGGCTCGCTCACGATGTTCATCTGGGAGAGTTGTTGCGTCGGCACCGCGGGCAGGGCGCGGGCGCTGTTCTCAGCCGAAACAGGCAGTTGCGCTGAAATGGTGTCATGTTGTGCTGAGGTGATGACGTTGGATTCGACGAGGAACTCGAGGTTCTGTACTTGGTGTTAGAATCGGGCAACATCCAGGAGTTGGGGAGAAGCTGACATTCTTGATGTCGCGAAGCGACCGGTTGACCATTGCGTTTCTGAAGCTGTCCGCCATGATGAATGAGTTTCGGGGATTGAGATTGCTAGTCACGCGCAAAAATCGGTCGTCGTAAGTAGACGCTCGAATAGACGGTATAGGGAGTAGGTGGCCGGAGAATGCGGCGACGGGAGTTGTGAGACGTGTGTCTTGATACGAGCGGGAGCAGCTAGCGGCGCCACCACTTTGGAATCCCTGCGCCGCAATGGGGCTGTGCTCATATTGGTTGCGCAACCCGTGGGTTGGGGTTGGGTTCTTTGCTTCATCACCGAAACGACGACTCAACCTAGACTGAAACCGATTGTTGCGGTTGATGTCTTTTTGCTATCATGTCCTACTAAACAGCAACTCCAAGGGTTATATCTCCTTGCGCGCCCGTTCGACGGGGTCCACACGCGGCGGGCTTCCAAAAGGCCCCACTCATCTGCCATCTATTTTTACATGTGGACATATCAAGCGCTCAAGACAGGAAAATCTCCTTGTACATCTCCTGCCTCTTGTTCTCAAACGCTTCAAAAGCATGGCCTACAAAGCCCACTGGAATCTGATCCTTGCCCTCAACCAATCCGCGCCAGGCTGCATCCGTGAACTCACTCAGCGGCATACCAATTTTGCCTCCATCCTTGATGTCCGGCTGGTGCTTTGCGTCGTGCAGCTCTGTTTGCACAGCTGGCGGAAACATCTCGATGATCCTGATATTTCCTGGCCCGTTCGCTAATTGATGGCGGAGGACGAGGATCATGTGATGCAGCGCAGCTTTGGTAGCGCAGTAGTTCGGACAACGAGGCATTGGCATGAGCGCAAGTCCAGAGGTAGTGTAGATGAGCGACGTTTCCTTATCCTGCTTCTGAAGAAATGGAATGAATGCCGTCGTAAGATGCATGTACGACAAGTAATTCGTCCTAAACTCCAACTCCAGCACGTCCAGATCCACCGTCTCGGGTTTGGAAAAGTCGAATCCGCGCTGCATGCCCGAGTTGAGGAAGACAGAGTCGAGGTCGGGGTGCTTGCTCATTACATCCTTGACAAACTCGGGGATCTCGTCGAGCTTTGTAACGTCCAAGGCGAAGGTGTCGACTTTATCGCTGCCGTGCTTCTTTTGAAATTCGTCTAACTTCTCTTGTCGTCGTCCGACAACGATGGCGTATTTGCCATCTTGCACAATCTTCTCTGCGAGGGCCCAGCCGATACCGGATGTCGCCCCTAGCACGAGAACCTTGTTGTATTTGAGAGACATGTTGTAGATTTCGATGAGAGCCGTAAGTTCCAGCTTGGCTGGGAATGCGAGTGCTTTTGTAGCAAAGCTGAAGTGATTAGGAAAACGTCATCAACGCCGCCACCAGCCAATTTTTACCCCCGATTCGATTGTAATGTGAACTCCACCACAACGGGATCTCGGTGGCAACGGAATTTACAGGGGGAAAAAAAATCAATGATGCTGTGGTGCAGAGGAGTTCTAGAACAAACCCGTCGTTGTCAAGATGTGGATCGGTTCTTCGGCAGTTGCGACGGATATACCTGAGTTAAAGCCATCACGCTCTCCAAGCATCAAAATACAAAACTAGATGCTTGGAATCGTACGACGAATGTAAAAAGTGTATCTTGCTGCTGCTCTCTGGCAACGAGGGGTATCAAATAATATTATTTAACTAAGCCGTCAGATCCACGAAGCGCCATCATCATGCGCACAGAAACTTCCGCATCCACACATTACCCTTCTCCTCTTCCACGTCCTTGCTCAATCGACTGTTGGCACGTGAAACGCTGACAAACTTAGGCCATGTGTTGGTGAGAACAAGATATTTGATCTCCTTCTCTGCAGCATCAAACACCAACTCGTTGAAAGCATCCGGGACGTCAACATCGACGACGGACTCATCCGGGTAAAGCTCGCCCAGACGAGATACAGCCTTCAGGTTCGCCCGTCCAAGACTATCGAGAGTGATAGCATTTGTAGATATGGGTTGTTTGCTTTTGTCGTTGATGGGCGAATCTGATGCATCATCGGGCATGACATTGTCAAAAGGCGTAGCATTGTCGCTCGTTAAAGACAACTCCGAATCTCGGCGACGGCCAAATAGGAGATTTGCCGTTCTCTCAAAGTCAGTATGAAGGCGCTTCATCTCCTTTGAGGAGATGTTGATAGGAAACTCGGAAAACTCGAGGGATATAAAGTGAGCGTGAATGCGCGTGGCAGCGAGGAATTGCCTGCGACGATGTTCGGCGATTGATGATTTTGGCGAGAACCAGTAGAGGCGCCAGTCTGAAACGTGGGTGAGGAAACTGACATTCTCGCCTGTTGGTGTGTAGTCAGTATCTATACGTGCACGAGCTATATGCGGAAGACGTACCAGAGAAGTCCTTCAAGGCAGCAAATTGCAGCAGTGGCATAGAATTGGTCCTTAGTGCATTCTCTAGAGCAGCCATCGTCAAAATGTCGGACTTCTGCGAATCAACTGAATGGTTGCCGACGCTGAACTCGCCACTGGACTTGAGGGTTGTCGTAGTGGAGAATTCACTAGGGCTTTTGAAAGGAGCATCGATAGACGCAGCATCCGAGTTCGCCGTTGCCTGGCGAGATTCCCAGTTTTCGATGGCATCGAGAGTCTCTTTACGAAGTTTGTTGCCTTTCAGCACGTCGACGATGGGGAAGCCAATGCTGCAGATCTCCATGATGCAGAAGCAGACGGCGAACCACACTGGTGGGGGAAATACAGCGTTCATGGGGGAGAACTGAGGAGTGTAAAGGCCTGCGAGCCAGAGTGGAGAAGCCGGAAGCCTGCAAGAGTCAGCGATGAAGGCAAACGTGAGAAGATTATTACATACCCAGCGATACAACAGATGATGGTCTGTAGTCTCCAACCATGAACATCGCGAATACCGCGCGACTTGAAAAGAATCCAAGGGGCATATATCCAGGACCAGAACAGCTGCCACACGACCGATAACCACCATTCCCAACCCTTGCTGCAGTTTGCGCGCACTTCCATGCCAGCACCTTCTACGGTATATTTGATGATACCGTAGCTGCTATGGAACTTTTCTGAAGCGAGGTAGACGAAAAGAGTGAGAGCAATCTGTTCTGTGGGTTAGACTACAGTCGCATAGTAGCTTTGGAGGTAGCTTACCTGGATAGTTATGCCAATTCCGATGAAGATCAATGTCCGCTCGATGTTGTCGGCACGCTCTACTCCATTCATGATCCTCTTCCATCGGCTGTTAACGACTTCTTGGGCCTTCTTTTCGTCGATGGGCTCATGATCTTTCAAAGAGCTTGTACGAGCAAACTGCTTCTGACGACTAGCGAGGTGCAAGAACTGGCTGTTCGAGGCATGAAACAAGGCCATTCCCAATGGAACTAAAATGGACATCTGCTTATGTTAGCGAGCACTCGAGTTCGTGCAGTCGTATGCATACCATCCAGAATTCAATCGAACACTCAAACGCTGCGCCGAACGGGTACGCTAAAGTGCAAAGGGAACCATAGATATGGAGCACAAGAACACCGGCAAACAAAAGCGGCAGTCTTCGCATCCGGAGCGATGGATGCCGGCGGTGAATCCACAGGAAGATGAGCCCAGCCGATAGCAGGACATTCCAAATGATGAAAATGGTAATATAGATCCATCCGATGCCGTCGAGAGTGAGTGTGTACTCCATGGTGTCACGTAAAGAGGATGATCCAAGGAGCGTATGAACTTGTGCAGTTTGCTCTGCGAGACTGATACGGTGATAATTGTAGGCAGCCTCGACCTTATACCGACAACTTTAGTCGAAGGAACTTTAATCGGAGTGTTGTCGGCGAGACGAGGGATGAGAGGGTTCGTGGCATGGTGCAGGGTATTAAGATCCCGAAGATCCATCTTGGAAGCGGGAGATGTTCAAGGGTGCGCAATGCCGATAGAGTTGTTAGTCTGCACCTGTCAACCAACGATATGCCACTAATGTACTCCGGATCGTGATGCTAAAGATGGACGAGGCTTCGTCTTGTCTTGAACCGGCTAGTGCACGATCCCGGCAAAATTGCTGATCTTCATCTCATGGCACGGTAACCCAGGGTCACATTCCTTCACTGATGATGCGTACTTGCTTTTGCACGTTGTGCGTGAAACGCGTGGTTGGTGTACCTGACGAAAACTTTTTTTTAGCAGAAAGCGCACTTCCTCGGAGACATAACACCCTGAATAGATATCTTGAAGAGGTCTGTTCCGCCGATGCACAGCGAAAGCACGCATGCAGACTCTGTTGTTATTCCTTGATTTATGTACTGCGCGATCTGGTCGATCTCAGATTCTTAGAACATGAGTTCGCCGACCTTGTCCCGGTTCGACACGCCAATGCTTCTCGACGGCGTTTAGCATCGTCAACTGTATGACTCGCCTGTTGTCATCTGGTCTTGTGTCCTCTGTCCGGGTGCGCGGAAGTCCGGGGGACTATGATGTTGGCCACAACCCTTGTTGTCTGGTCCAAGTGTCCAAGTGTCCGATCATACCGGATCTGCGGTCGCACGGAAATGTTCTGCTGTAGTTCTGACGATTTCGACGAATCCGGTACAACGAAACAATGAACCCATGGGGGATAGGCAAGGGAATCAAGGTTTTCAATGGTCGACATGAGCAGGCGATCTGCATAAGGCTACAACCGACCTAGATGATTGTCACAACATGCCGAGAACACCCCTAAGCCCGTCACTAGATCGTCCCCCTGTCACTATGCAAGGCGGCACTGATATTTATGTGCGTCCAGTTGATCTGAGCGGAGATGGTGAAAAGTGCTATCGAAACGACATGTTTGAAAGAAACGCCGAGCCACGGATCCAGCAGTAATCTGGCAGTCCGTGCACGTTGTAATATGTCGAATTTCACTACGCGCCGTCGTTCAGCACGCTGGCTAGAATTGCAGTAAAGGAGTGCACAGCTTCATTGGAAACGAACAACAGCGTAACCTGGGAGGTTAGGAAAAGTGGAGACTAGGCATGAATACAGAAGACGGGAGGGAGATGTTTCGCATTTCGCGTCATCGCCCCGCGCACTCGGACATGACTCGCGTAAGATTTCTTCCTCCCCGCAGCCTACTCATTCAGCACCACACACACATACACACACCCACACATACACA
Source organism: Alternaria gansuensis (assembly GCA_009289805.1). Lineage (NCBI taxonomy): Eukaryota > Fungi > Ascomycota > Dothideomycetes > Pleosporales > Pleosporaceae > Alternaria > Alternaria gansuensis. The sequence continues at coordinate 22,595 of WBOK01000371.1, read as the reverse complement.
CACCCACACCCACAATCAAAGATGCCACCCTCACCCTGTGCCCTGTGTCAGGTGAATCGGGCGCTTATTCTCCGGCCCAAGGATCATTCCAAGCTCTGCAAAACTTGCTTCATCTCCGTCTTCGAAACTGAAATCCACCACACCATTACCACCAACTCACTTTTCCGACGCGGCGAAAAAGTCGCTATTGGCGCATCGGGGGGAAAGGACAGCACTGTCCTCGCTTCTGTTCTTAAGACTCTCAACGAGCGCTACGACTACGGGCTTGATCTTATCCTGTTATCTATCGACGAGGGAATTAAAGGTTACCGAGATGATAGTCTGGAGACTGTGAAGAGGAACGCGGAGCAGTATGGCATGCACTTGACAATCCTGGGTTATGAGGAATTGTATGGGTGGACAATGGACCAAGTGGTGGAGCAGGTGGGCAAGAAGGGCAACTGCACGTATTGTGGCGTTTTCAGGCGACAAGCGCTGGATCGTGGAGCGTCAAGGCTTGGAGTCAAGCATGTGGTGACAGGACACAATGCCGATGATGTGGCAGAGACGGTCCTAATGAACTGTAAGTATTGCTGTCTTGGTAGTCGACCAGCATGGAATCCTAACCGTAAATAAGTGCTCAGAGGCGACTTACCCCGTCTGTCGCGCACAACCTCCATCATCACCTCCACCCCTTCAGCGTCGTCCGATCCTGCCTCGAATACGAACATCAAGCGTAGTAAGCCTCTCAAGTACGCATACGAGAAAGAAATAGTCCTCTACGCGCATCACAAGAATCTGGATTACTTCAGCACCGAATGCATTTACTCGCCCGAAGCCTTCCGCGGCAGCGCACGCGCTCTGATCAAGAATCTAGAACGAGTACGGCCTAGCGCTATTCTTGATGTGGTCAGGAGTGGTGAGGATATGGCCAAGCTAGTACCTGGTAGCGATCAAGGCTGCGGAGGTGCTTGCGCGAGCAGCGTGCCTGCCGCCGAAGAAGAGGAAGGCGGTTGTGGAAGTGCCCAAGGGCGCAGTACAGGTGGCGAAATGGCGAGTGTGGATGCGCAACTCAGGCAGAACGAAGCAGCAGTCGACGACAACCTCGAGACCGAAATCACCACCAAGAGCGTCAACGGTATCGGTCAGCAAGGCAACGGTGTAGTACCACTAGCCATCGGAAAGAAGGCCAAGAAGGGCTTCACGCCCAAAAAGACGAGCAAGCAAGTCATGGGCCAGTGCAAAAAGTGTGGATATCTCTCGAGCCAGGAAGTCTGCAAAGCATGCGTTTTGCTTGAAGGACTCAACAAGGCGCGACCCAAGAACAAGATCGAAGTCGGTTACGAGGTCCAAGATGTCAGCTTGAACAGCGTTCGCGACGAATTGGAGGCTACGACGATTGGGGAAGAATGAGGGGACGACCAACGATGGATTCTTTACAACTGCGCGCAACGCGAAACACCCTGCTACAATATCAGTATGGCACGATAACCCACTGGCACACTCAGATAGAGCGACGAACTCAAGAAACTCTACAAGAACAGTCGACCGACTAGATACGCTGCGCAACATCAACGTCATGCTTGCGGCAGTCTTTCTACCTGAATGGGTCGGTGCGTCACAGATTATTGCCTCCCGAGGAATGGCTGGTCTGTCATAGCTGGTGTGCGGCGTGCGCTACAAGACTCGTGGCTGACAGGCCCGTGTGACGAGATGCGAGCGTGATTCGTCAGCCCAAGACAATTGTCTCAGTCACACGTAAGTCACCACTCCACTACCCCACACGAATCATCCCACATCTCACATGCCCAGACGCCCTGTCTCACCTCGAGCTGTGACCATAGCTAATCTGCACTACATCTGTGCAGTTGCACTTGGGCGCGTGAGTGGTATGTACCCATCGTGCTATCTAGCCCTGCATCCTTGTTCTTCGCGGGCTGTAGCATCTTGGGAATTTGACGTCTTATTTGTACATGCTTGGGGGTCAACCACCAACAGCACGGCAACCATGGTAGACATCACAGTAAGTCAAGACGGGAACGGAAGAATCAACCAATACTATTGATGGCAGAGTAAGGATAGAGAGCCCCCATCTAAGCGCCTCCCATGCTATCTCAAGAATCCACAATATTACCCAATACCGCTTTCCATCAATGCCCGTGGACGCCATGTCTATGAAATGCTTGCCATGAGTCCAACACAATATTCCAAGACAACAAGGGATGTTACCTCAGTCTGTACAATCGATGTGTGGCCAGCCCCATCCAAAGCAAGTCATGAATCAAGTCGGATTCATAGTTGGAACCCAAACTCCTTGTCCATCTTCCACGGCCCATCAACCGTGACAGAGCCCTTGTCAGAGTCAAAGTCCCCAGTAGCACCAGCCTTCTCTTGGCCCAGTACAACAACCTTGGCGACGGTAACGCTATCTCCATCGGCACCAGAGTAGCCAAACGAGCCAGTCGCACTAAACTTGCCGCCCTCATACGAGAAGGAAACTTCGCTAATGCTAGGCTGTTCAAGGCTCTCGCCGTCATCCAGGTACAGACGTCCAGTCGCCTTGCCGTCCGCATCCGGTGCAATGAGGATAAGGAAGTCCTCTTTACGCAGAGCCCTAGTAGTGTTGGCGCTGTTGACACGGTGCGGGATGATGGAGCCACCACGGATGTGAACGGGAATATCGCTGTATGTCAAGTTGCTGACGGTGACGTTCTGGCCTTGGCCTTCGACCTTTGCGTAGGTCCAGTAGTCGTAGAAGGTGTCCTCTGGCAGGTAGTACGTGACGGTGTCGGAGTACTCTGTTGTAACGGGTGAGATCAACAGCGCATCACCGTAGAACCACTGCTCTTGGATACCAAACGTGTTCGCATCCTCTGGGTAAAGGAAGAACAGAGGGTTGATCATTGGGGTGCTCTCCTTGGTCTGGTAGTAGAGGCCAGTGTAGATGTAGTCGATGAGCTTGTACCGGGTGGCAATTGCCTTCTTGGCAGCTTCAGCGACAATGGGCCACTGGTAGAACTCCTGGTGGATAGTGCTCAGTTCCGCGTGGTTACGGTAGAAGGGCTGGAATGCACCAAGCACAGCCCAGCGAGCGCACATGTACTGGTCTGCATTGCCATTGAAACCACATACGTCAGAGCCGACCATGGGCATCTGATGCATCGAGACAAAGGAAAGCATCTGGCGGATGGAAGTCCGGTAGTTCTCCCAGTTCGAGAAGTTGTCGCCGAACCAGTGAGCAGCCTTGCTACCCGAACCGGCGAAGGTAGAGCGGGACAGCACAAGGGGTCGGAGCTCGGGGCGACGGGCCAGCATCGATTCGCGGGTGGTTGCCGCCATCATGTGGCCGTAGAGGTTGTGCGTATCGTATTGCCAGCTGCCATCGTGGTTGGTCGTGTTCATGGGGATGGTCTGGCGGGACACGTCACCCAGGTGGCTGTTGAGATGGTACGCGGGCTTGAACCATTCGCGGTCGGGGAAGCCCTTCATGCTACCATTGGAGGACTGACGAACAGAGATATCCTTGGAGTCGCGAGTTTCGAGAGAATGTGCACTACGCCCAGATACAGGCTTTGGATCGCGAGCCTTGACCGAAAGCGTGCTTCCTGGCTGGAAAGAATCCGGGAAGCCAGGAATGGGACGACCAGTGTTGGGTCGCGGCGCGTTGGTAGGACGCGGGGGAATGTTCTCATCGATCGCCTTCTGGCGGGGGTTGCACGTGGTGACATCCTGGCAGAAGTTGGAGGCCTCGTTCATGTCGACCCAGATGCCGTCTAGATCGATACCAGACTCCGGGTTAAAGCTTGCCATGATCTCCTCAGTCCACCACTGCTCCGTGTTGGGAGCGAACCAATCAGGCCATGCAACTTCGCCAGGCCACTGAACTCCAAGGATATCGGAACCGTCGGCGGCCTTGAGGAAGACATCCATGTCGTGACCTTTCTGGTAAGTGACGTACTCACCACCTACAGCGTGAATACCCGGGTCGAGAATCAGCACGTATCGCTGGTCGCGGGAGTGAAGTGTTGATACAAGCTCGCGCATCTTCGAGAGAGGGAAGCGCTCTGGGTCAGTAGTGAAATCTTCGCGAAGATGCATGTAGTCAATGTCGGTCCACATGACCTCAAGGGGAATTCCAGCAGTCGAGTAGTTTCCGACGACTTCAGCAACCATATTGACGTCCCAGTATCCGTACTTGCACTGGTGGAAACCAAATGTCCAGTACGGGTACATGGCGGAGTAACCGGCGATGTCAGCGTACTGCTTGGAGACCTCGGCGGGCTTGCTACCAGCCATGAAGTACAAATCGATGACGCCACCAATGGTGTTGTACTCAAGGTACTGGTAACCGCTGTCGGCCTTCTTGATTTCAATTTGCATCGGGCTAGAGTTAAGCATGAAGACGCCATGTGTACCCTTGTCGCCGCGGTGGTCAAAGTAGACGGGATGCGCTCCGTACAAGTTGGCGTTGGTAGGAATATTGGGCGACTCGGCGTTCAGAAAGACGCGCGTGTAGTTTTCCGTATGGAAGCGGAACGAGTCGCTGTGCTCACCGAGGCCGTAGATGTTGGGGTTGTCGGGCAGCTTAGTACGCAGGCGAACATACTGCTTCTCGAAGACCAGTGGAACAGTACCAGTATCGAACAAAACCTCACCGTTATCCCTACGCTTCACAGCGAAAGAGAATGGGTCCAGCTTGATACCAAATTGAAGTGCGGCATTTCCAGCGGCTGCGTTCTCGTGCTTGGGGCGGGGGAAAACCTCTTCTTGAACCTGGTAGACTTGGAGAGCTGCGTCGTAGATCTTGACGTGAAGGCGGTCGTCTATTCAGTGTTGGTGAGTACGCTAATTCTGGGCAGGAGTCTTAAGACTTACCAGTCTGGTACTCGACGAGTAACTTCAAGTCCTTGATATCATCACTGTAGGCGTTGCACGGATCACCAGAAAGAGTAAGATCGGCGGTCAATCCTGAATCGCTCTCGACAACGTTGGAGGCAGTGTAGCCCGGGCAGGCTTCGAGTGCTGCGCGGCGAGTGAGGATGTTCACGATGTCGACAGGGTCCTTCGATACAGGAATCGCGTGGACAAGGCTCGAGCAGGCGAGAAGCCCGAGCAGAAGAAGATTGACCATTATGCAGGAATATCAATATTATCCAAAAGTTGAGGAGCGTTTGTGGGCGAGAAAAGGAGAGCAGAGCTCGTTTGCCCCGGAATATATACGTTGAGGAGGATCTGCAGCTAAAGGGCCGTGCAAACATTCACGACATCGGAAGCCAAGGTGAATCTGAGACCCACAGTCCACCGCTTGACCCACAACATGCTCAGTCTGGCCCATGTCGTTCGGCCGCCTGACGTCTATCTCGGGAAAGGCTCACCATAGAAGCGCAATGACGCATTGAACGGTGGTAAGACTTTACCCTTGGCTTGAATACGGGGAATAACAATTGTCATGCAGCAAACCGATCTGGAAATTGTACCTGCAGGATTGACCCATACCAATGCAGCAAAGCAATATTCCCGCCGATGGCTGTACACGGGCGCGTACATGATACAATAACGCATGTTGTTGTTTGGATACTAGCATCTCGCTAGGAAATGACGCATCGTCCAGATCGCCTCCAAAACCGGAAAGGCGGCAAAGCCCCTTAGGAGTCCGGGGTAGTATGCTTAAAAGGACGAGTACCCTTGCAAGCAACGGTGCCGGGTGCGACCGTCATAAGTGCTGACGTCTTGGCTTCATAGAATGTACGCATGACGCCAAGCCAACCGTGAAGTCAACAACAGGAAGGACGCAAGAGACTTGTCAATGAAGAAAATGTCGCGAGGCCGGCATTCTGTACATCTGAGATGCCTGCGTGACGTCGGGAGTCTTGGCCAGATCAGTCGCAAGGATCGCGTGAACTGCGGGGAGGACGCACCAACCGTTTTAGCGTCATGTCCATTGCCGTGTCACCTGGACTCGAGGCCGTAGTGAAGGCATCTTACTATGTAATCTCCCATCCGTGAATGTCGATGTGCATGTAGTCTCCCCTTCCTCCTTTTCTCACTTCGTTGATGATGTACACTATGAGCACAATCTCTTTGTGATTGAAGTTCCTATATATCCGCGACCACGTGACCTATTCGTGTTCTTTTCAGCGTCACCATGAACTCTGTTTATCGAAGCTCACCCCCTATCATTATGTTTGCATCTCACTAAGATTCGCACCAAAGTGTCCCAAAGTGCTCGTATAGAAAGCATGTGGGAAAAACTAGTGAAAGCCCAAGTGTACAAAGCTTCTTTTGCTGCCCGGTCTTAAAGACGGGCATACCCTCATCCACGGTCAAGCGCCTCGGACAGCACTCCTTAGGCGTTGGGTGTACGGCCCTATACGCTCCAGGGATCCTCCTGTCCCGTTTCACTGAACCATCGCTCCAACGCTGGCTGACAGGCTACCACTTCCACGAGCGCTGTGATTCGCCATGGAACCCGAAGCTTTGTTTCTAAGTTCAGGGCGCTGAACTCCGTCCCGCTAGATAAACGAAACTTTATTAGCCGCCGATTGTTGTAAAAACAGCTGTGAACCGGTATTCCAGCTGCTCTCCATCTGCAGGAGGTGACTTTCTGGGGACTCTTAGAACGTGTACGACAAACGATGGCATGAGTGAAAGACAAAAAAAAATGTACAAGCGATCCCGCAGCGTTAGTAGGTCTTGTATCAGGTGGGAATAACGAGGTTGGAGTGCTCGGATATATTGCATCGATGGATTACAACTTCCAAGATATTAAGAATACATTTAGCGGAGCTATTGCGTCTTCAGAGAAAAGAACCATTATAGCATGATCGTACACGCGAACTGCAGACATGAAGAAGCAAAACAAAGGTAGAGTACCTTAAGACAATAAATGTCGTTGCGGCATTTATATTATGCTTCGCAAGATAATTGACGCTTTCCACTTCTACATCAGCAATTTCCTTATCCGTTCCTCTCCACGCCATTCCGTTCATCCTGCGTAGCGCAAAGTCTACCACGAGATTCGCGGTACGAAGCAAGACGTAAAAAAGCATAAGACTGATACCGTCAAATCGACCAATGTTGATTCGCACACTCGCGTAATACCCAGATGGGATATAACCAGATCAAGGTCTTATAGAAAGACAACCCAATTACCTCCGTTGATATCGCAGAGAAGCAATGATAACATACTACCTTGGAAGCATCTAGTGATATCTAAGCAAAGAACTCCTCGCCTCAATTCTATCTGTGTAGAGCCCCGTCTAAGTCGCTCTAAGCCTGCCCTCCAGACCTCTTGCCCTTAACCAGCGACAGCTTTGAGAGCTTGTGTCGCAAACTCTTCCATCCTCCCTTTCCGTCATCCTTGTCTTCTTTCTTTCTAGGGTCCTTGACAATAGGCACAGTAGCCTTGGGGAGTGCAGCGGGTTTGAGGACATGAACGAACTCAATGGCGACGGTAAACTTATAAGACTTGTTGAGTGCGTCAAGGCCTTTTCCCTCCAACCAACAGGTGCGCCACAGATTGCAGTGGAAGACGCTAAGATCTCTCTGCTGTTGTCCGAACTCTTTACTGTGGAGGACATCCGGCCAGGCCTCAGTGGTGCTGCCAATCGTGTTACGCAGGAGCGCCCACGCATCATCCGGAGTCCATTCGTCGCCCTTGGAAGAACCTCCAGCTCTCAGGTTCTCAACTTTTGATGAGAACGCAGCACCGTCTCGCTCTGGCACCATCTCCCAGCTTAACGGCTGCGGTGCTGGCGTAGTGACGTCGAAGCCGAACAATGCTACACCTCTGAAAGATCTGCCTTGAGAACTCCATGCTCGGTTCATGAAGTTGATGTTCTCGCGGTTGGGAACATTTTGGTATATGGTACCTTGGAACGCGGCCCAGAGGAACGCACGCAGCGGGCTGAATGCAGTATAGGCGACTCGGACACCCGGGGGGTTCATTTGGCAACCTGAACTTGCAGATCTCAGGTTGAGAACAGAATCCTCCCAACTGTCTGGCCACTGCTGTGCCGCTTCTTTGAAGTGCGCTGTCGTTCCGTGAAATATAGTTGGCCCACCAGCCTGGTCAGGCTTCTCGTTCTTAGCTAAGCTGAAGATGTCTTCCAGCTTCTTCAGAGTGGCATTATAGCGATGCTCCACAATGGTATCGTTTTCTCTCCAAGCGGACATGATGCTGGCGCCCTTCAGGGTCACTTGCGTGACTTTCGGTCTTGATGTCTCCTCGTCTGTGCCATCATATCCCGAAATGGACGTCTTTGTGTTATCGTGAGTGGGAGGGGGTGTCAAGCGTACGGTAGAGGAGTATGTTGTTGTTGTTGTTGTTGTTGTTGTTGTTGTTGAAGAGTTTATCGAGGTAGATGGATGGGCTCGAGCAGGTGCCATGACAGCCTCAACGAGGTGCAGAAACCAGCCACCGAATGTGATCTCGCTCAAATGCGCGTCAGCAAGGTCTGCTCCGGAGATGAGATTGAAGTAAGACAGGTTGTGGGAGATTTGAGTTATCGCGGCCTGACTCAAAATCTTGTCGAACGTCAAAAGGAAGTGGTTCACTGATGTTGGTGAGACAAGATCGAGATTCACAGGTGTGAGCTTTTGTGCGGCCTCTCTGGCTACCCAATAAAAGCTTCGTTCGCTTCGGTAGACGTTGGTTTTCATGATGGCCTGGACGAGTTGTGGTGTGAATGCGCTTCCGAGGAGGGTCGCGTCCGGCATTTGCCATGAGAGCTCGTGTGCCATGTTGTGGCTGCGGCGCTATTAAACTTGATTAGCAATTGCTACAGCCATGGTAATAAATTATGTACTTACCGGGTAGCTGTCGTGAGTGTAAGAGGGACGAGGAGACGAAGTGTAGAAGAAGAGATTTTGTAGTTTAAATAGCGCAGATGAATGAACCGTGGGCGCAAACGGACGGTAGCGGTCAGCAGATTCACCTTCACCTAGGTATGCGGGTACTAGATTACACCACTTGTTCTGGAGTAAGTAGTAGAAGCAGAGCACAAAGAGTGCGCAAGCGCAGTAACAAATTCTAGAAAGACGAACAGTAATATTGTTCAGGTTGTCAAAATGAGAGCAAAACTGGAAACATGAAAGTGCTACCCTGGTACTCTCACCGTCACCCCCAAGCCTAACGCGTCGTCACCATAGAATGTCCTTGATTGGAAACGTGTGGAGGTGAAGAGATATAGTTTCCAACAGAACGGTTTGCTACGCATGTACCTATGAAGACGTCCATCCAATCCAACCGGCGTGAGCCTATTGCGGCTATACTGTGCCTGGCCAACCATTTTGTATACTGAGAAACCATAGCTCACCTGGAGCTCCGCTTTTACCTCTTCAAGTGCTCGGTCGTAATGGTTATTGACGGATCTGGAAAACTCGCTGTGGCGGCCATGTACGCAAGCCTTGATAACGTCGCGGAAACCACCATCGGCAATTGAGGCGATGCACCACTTATCGTGATCAGGTTATGCGATCCATCCAATGGAGATCGAAGTCGATGTGGGATGTAGCTGTCTCCGACTTGGTACACGATGGTCTGGTTCTGGCGTGTGTGCCGCCATGGTATTTCGACGATTGCGATACGCGTCAGCGCCAAGGAGATGGTGCCGATTGCCGCCCCTCTAGCCTCTTCGGTCGTCCCGTCGGGCCAGGACAGGGAAACTTGCAGACATGAGACATGGCATATGCTTGGAAGGCTAAGAGGCTTGCGACAGCGTGGGAGGCCACCTTCACACTCTCCCTGAACAGCGTCTCGTCGTCCTGTCCCCGAGTTTCGTATACAGGGCGCAGATGCAGGCTCCAATAGCGCTTCAATAGACCTCCGCCGCCTCGTACGCGACGCCACATTCTTTTGCAACTCGCAACATTTGCCCGCCATGGCAATTCGGCCCCTCAACTCGAGCCTCATCTTCGACCGGCGCGTTATCCTCGGTCTCACAGCCGCTGTAATTCTCGCCTTCACATTTGCCTTGCTCTATTCGCCCGACCTACGTCCCAGTTCTGAATGGTTACCACCTCTGGGCTCGAAACCTACGCCTACCTTCTCCGCGCCGCTGAAGAACACCGAAGACCCCAATATCGTTGAGCTAGACTACCTAGCCATTAGGCCAAATGCCACAGACAAGGTCAGGTCTTATTGGAACATCCCGTATGCTGCAGATGCAGGAGGCAAAAACAGATTCCGGGGACCACAACCGGTGAACAGGACATATGGCATTGGTCGGAGCGAGAAGCCTTTGGTGTGGGATGGATCGCTAGGCATGTGCCCAAGAATCCAGAAGATTGATCCAGCTCAGAGGAACAGGGAGGATATCTCAGGACCGGACGTCTTGGGTATCAAGACTCGTTCCACCGAGGACTGTCTGAGCTTGAACGTCTTTACACCAATTGATGCAGAGCCAGGCGACGATCTGCCAGTACTGGTTAACATTCCCGGTGGTGGCTTTCATCTTCCAGGGCGCAGCAATGGAGGCGAGATGGTAGAAAAGGCGCGACGCGAAAAGGGCGTGCATGGCAAACTCGACAAGGGCATCGTTGTAGTCACCATGTATTACCGTAACGGCATATATGGCTTTCTCCCTGGCGAACAGATCGCAAAGGACGGCGACTACAACAACGCGCTCCGCGACCAGAGAGCGGCGCTGGAGTGGGTTCAGAAGTATATCAGATACTTTGGAGGCAACCCAGACCACGTAATCATCATGGGCACAAGCGCAGGCGGTGCGTCTGTTATGCTGCAACTCACCGCTAACGAAGGTGACAACTACTACCCTGTCCCTGGCACAGGTCGCAAGCAGCTCTTCCATGGCGCCATAGCCCAATCTCCCGCGAGCCCGACGTTTTTCACGCCCGAGCAAGCTGAGAAATTCTACAACGAAGTCGCAGATGGATTGAACTGCACAGACATCGCTTGCATACGCGACGCCGCCACAGGCGACCTCTACTACGAGAACTATCCCATGAGCTTCCCCGGCCGCGACACCCCACCCCGCTGGATGTGGGCCCCGACCACCGAGCCCGCTGGCGGCATGTTCACGGAGCCTGCCCCAGCGGCCATAATTTCGAACCGCTATGCCAAAGTTCCGACGATCATCGGCTTCACCTCCAACGAAGGTTCAGACCAAGTCAAGAAGACTACTGACAACGAAGGCGAATTCAAGTCCTACCTCAAAGACCACTACCCGCTCCTTACCGACGAAGACCTGAGTATGCTCGTCAAGACATATCCCAACGACCGACATTGGCCTGACAGCGGCAAATGGTGGGATGCTGTAGCCAAAGCCCAGGGCGACATCCGCTACATCTGCCCCACATACCTCGCTTCCAACGCCATGTCCGAACACAACCCCGAAAACGTGCCGACCTACCAGTACCAATGGGATGTAATGTGGGGTGTCGACATCGAAAACGGATTCGGCACCAAGCACGCCGGAACCGTCGGACAAGTCATGGTACGCCGCCAAAACGAGATATCAGACTACTTCATCAGCTTCATAAAGTTTTTGGATCCCAACCGTGAACACCAAGTTATTCCTAGGGAGAATGTCAAGATTGCGAAGTGGAAGCCATTGGACAGCACGGGTCGCAGGATGTTCTTCACCAATATCAAAGAAGGTGGTCATAGGGGCGACGGTACAGACATGCTGGGCAAGATGCGAACGGAGATGAGAGGCCGGGACGATGAAAGGGAGAGGAAATGTGGAATTATACGGGGCATGTTCAAGAGGTTACAGTTTGAAGGTGTCGATGCACTGAAGCTGGACTGAGTGTTTTCGTTGTATAGTATTGCATTTATAGGGGTTAAAGAGTACCGTTGCGATAGAAAGTTTTGCTGTTCCTTTGTATTTTATCAATACTACTGTACATCATTGTCATGTTCAACGCCGATCTTCAACATGCAATATGCTACATGTCATTTTCGAAAAACTCCTCTATTGGTATCCAACGACATGCTCAATGCCGACTACAACATGTTACAAGAAAGCCTGACCTAATAGAATTATATCTTCTGAGATCCTACGCTAACCCACAAACCCCACATCCCTTAGCTTCCGCGCTCCCCCGATCCCCCGAGTCCTTCACGACACTAACCGACCCGATTGCAATTACTTCGAGTTGAACTTTAGAGCCCCCTCCAAAAAATGTTCGAAGAATCCTGAGCGAATTCAGGCACGTTGTCCCCTTCGTGGATCGAACACGATACCTCCAGAATTAGTATGACTGAGACTTCAGTCTGGCGCTCTCCCAATTGAGCTAAGGAGACGTTTCCTTTTAATGTTCATTGTGTGATCTCCTTCGCTTCCAGCTTAAAGCACAGCCCGTGGTCTAATCAGTTCTTCCTTATGTGTGCAATCAGATGCTGCACATCACTGTGGCTCAGACTCTCGTCGTCAAGACTCATACCCAACTCTTGTTTCTTCTCGTCGAGACGTTCTCTCTGCCCATCTAGATCTCGTTGGGAGTCACGATTTGGAGTATCCGCCTTTGTCTTTTCGTCTCCAAGGACTTTCAAATCGCCGGTCTCGACTCCAAATGGGGCTGGTGGCGGAGAACTAGCGGTGTCGCCGCTCGTTTTTCGTGCATGCTCGACGATATCCGGTAGGTCAACGTGTGAGAGACTGCCTTCATCAGCACTCGTGCCAATCTGTTGTTGCTTCTCTTTCTCTTCTTGCTTTAGACGGTCTGTCGGGGTTTCGCTTCCAGATGCCGGTGATTCCTGCTGTTTGGAGACTTTTTTGCTCACCCAGCGGACAAGTTCGTCGACTTCGTCGTCGGTAATGTGACCCTTTTCCGAAATTGGTTCGATCGACTCGCGACTTCTTGGGCGGCCTCGCTGTTCCCCTTCTTTAACCTCGTCAAAGGTCTCCTTGACTGACGTAGAGGCTGTAGACTCGCCGCTGGTGCTGTCGTGGCGCTTGAACCAGCGGCCTAGTTCAGATATATTGGAATCGTAGTGCTCTCCTACGTCAGTGTCCAGTTCAGGTCGTTGTAAGTTCCTGCGCACAGGTCCCGCTTTGAGTCCGTCGCGATGCGATATCCATCGTACAAGGTCGTCTGCATCCTCTTCTTCATCCGAGGATACCTTTTTGAGTTCGCTGTCGGATTCAGTGGATGCGTCGCTATATCCCAAATGTCTGTCGTCGAATTTGTCGTTCTCTTTGTTGTTGGATTTTCTACTGACATAATGAACAAGCTCTTCAACATCTGATGGTCCGAGGCTCTCATGGCCACTGTCTTCTTTGACCTCGACCACCCTGTCGTCTTTCCGCCTTTCACCGTCGCTAGGCGGATCTCGTCGACTGACCCATCGTACTAGCTCTTCCACATCGGAGTGATCAATGCTTTCTTCATCGCTCTCATAACGATTCCTCTGTTTCTCTTCCATATCTGAAGAAGCCGTTGAGGCGCGATCATTGAACTCAACCGGTGCGCCATCTTCCCTGATTTTCTCCATATTTCCCGCATCCTTGGTCGTCATTCTTCTCACTGTCATCCTGATTCTGCTTCCGATCCCACTCTTCCCCAGCGCATCCTTCTCTAGTGTCCCTGTGCGATGCATCTGGCGTTCTTCATGCTGATTTCGCCACTTTTCTGCAGCATTTTGCTCCTTCTGACAGTCATTCTGTTTGACAGTCCTCATCTGGTCTTCAATCTTTTGTTGAAAAAGCATGCTGCGAAGAGAATGGAATCGCGTCATGTGTGGCTGCTTTTTTCTAGGTTCTGCGCAATTGTCTCCACTGCCACGGGCCGAAGATGGTTTGGAGTGACCAGAGTTTTTGTTGGGAGTTGATTTTAGGGAACTTCTGCTTGGTGATAAGGATGAAGGTCGAGGCGCCTGGGCAGCAACGTGCCTTTGCTTGTCTTGGCTCAGCCGTTGAGGGTCGAGTGCTTTCTTAGTGTGTTGGGTGGTACGTTGATCTTCTTCTTCGGAGAGTTCTGCTTCGTTGCTACTGCTGTCTGAGTGTTCGTCGTCCAAGCCTTCCAGTATCTGTGTTACCGCCGGGGACATCAAGCTGTTCATACGACCCAATCGCTTTCGCTGGTCTAGAGGTATTTGATCTATATTCGCAGCTGGCGCGGCCTTCTGCGACGGCGGCAGGTCGAAGTATGACGCCATGACTTTTGGGGTCACAATCTCCTCTCCAGTAAAGACGGAGCGAAGCGTCTTTGGTTTCCGGGGAGAGTGCGCTTGTGGCAATGCGTCAAATATGGGGCGGATGGAAAAGAGTCCAGGTGGGAGGCAGTGCTCTTGGGATGCTTGGAGTCACGCAAGGCGTCGGGCTCGCAGACCAGGCTAACCTAATCCCGCAAGTTTTGACCCCGCATTTCTGTCATATCCCGGCTTGTGGTTGGCCGTAAGCCGTAAGCCATTAGCCGTCAGCCGTCTAGTGGGGGTGACGATCGGCGCGGCAGGCTTGGGAGACCTTCACCAATGCGGCTACAGTCGAAGTGAGACGGCACGGCATGATCCATGAGCAAAGCGCTAACGGAGACAACGTGAACACAGACACTTTTCCTCTTCCGTTTGCCATAACTATATTAAGCTAGCCGACCGGGATGTTGATCACCCTGGGATGTTGATCACTTACAAATCTTAGCACTCCCGCACAAAACACCTGTTATCTCTCTACATACTTAAATAAAATCGACGACTGTAAAGCAATTATACAAGCAGCTATTTATAATATTAATACTAGTATTTTTATAAATTAAAGGGCTGCTATACAAGCGTATAATATTCTGTAATTTACAATCTTAATACGTATATATAGTAGAAAAAGCAGTTAAGCTGGCTATGTATACTAGCAGTAATTAACTCTAGAGCAAAAAAAGGTCTTTTACATAATGGATACTTAAAGAAGAGGCACGTGCTTTTCTTTCTTTTTATTTGTACGCATAAGAAATAGCACACTAAATTCTTTAAATGAATAAAAATAATTAGTCTATAAGTAAATATTAGATAGCTGCTTTTTTTAGTCGTAACTTACGCGTTATATCTATTATTTATTTTTAAGGTATTGAAGGTGGTATTTGTTGTTGTAGTTAAGATAGGGTTTCTGAAAAAGTGAAAAGTAGCTACGCTTTACTAATTAGTTGCAAAAGTTGAAAAAAAGATTATATATAGTTAACAAGATTAGCAAAATAGGTAGATAAGTTCTAAAAGAAGAGCCTAGACTACTAAACAATAATTAAGGTTAGAAAAGTTGCTAAAGTAATAAAAAAACAACCCTACTTAAAACGTGTCTAACAGCAATTGCCAGCCTATAGGCTATAGCTAGTAATAAAATTACAGTGGTATTGTAATAGAATTGCAGTATAATATAATGGAGAAGGGAAAGAACACGTTCGTACTGTAGCAGAAGCGTATAATACTTTATAAAGCTAAAGCTATTGCTTTTTACCTTTTAAACTGCACTGCATATTAACAATTCATATATAATACACAATACTATAATATAGCATACAATCTCTGCGGCAAGTATCTCTTTATTTTAAGCTTTTTTCTAAAAAAGAGCATCTTTTGCTACTATTTACCTAGCACTAAATCTAGTCTTACTTAAACTGCCTATGCAAATAACTAAATTTATTAAGTATCTTAAAACTTAACTTCCTAGCTAAACTTCTAAGTTTAGAATAATCTTAACTTTTGCAATTAATTAGTAGAGGGTAGTTGCTTTTTACTTTTTTAGAACCATGTTTCGACTACAACAATAAAAGCCACTACCTTTAACACCTTAAAAATAAACAAGTTTCTTAAATAAGTCTCTTGTTTATAATATTCTTATATATAAAAACATTGTTGAACTCTAATTTAGCTAGTTGTAGAAAGGATACACAATTTCTAAAGTATTTGCTAATGCTGACGCAGTACTTAAAACTTGTTGCTTTAGGATCTTATTCTTTCTATGTATTATAAAAGAGCTAAGTATAGAGACTAAAACTTAGCTTAGAAAGCTATTGCAAAACGTTAAATTAGCAATAAAGAAAAAAAAAAGTAAGAAAAAAGACGCTTTCTATTATTACGTCTATTAGTTAGCAAGCAAAGTAATAATAGTATTACTACTTTACTTTATCTAGAAGCGCCTAGTAGTAAAGCAACAAGAATAGGCAAAACAAAGCGCGTTAAGTTAAAAGGCAATTTGCGTCTTTATTTAACTTATCTTTGTTTTTGTCTAAACATGCGACACACTAATTGCGTGCTAGTAATACTAAACAATGACATATAAGGCTAGATACCTATTATTAGCAATAAATCTTTTTTTACTAAAAAATATCTACAAAATATATAGTTACATTAAAAGATTGTTTCGAGAAACTGAAGCTATTATATCTATTATAAGTTAAAAAACTAAGGCAATTTAAGCTAAAAAAGCAACGCTAGTATAAGTACGCGCGTTTCTTAAGCTCTTAAAAAGGATTTATATTTATTTATTTTTAAGGTATTAAAGGTGGTGGTTGTTGTTATAGTCAAAATAGGGATTCTAAAAAAGTGAAAAGCAGCTACTCTTTACTTATTAGTTGCAAAAGTAAATAAAAAAAATTATGTGTAGTTAACGATGTAGAAACGATAAGTAGATAAGGTCTACGCGCTAAGCGCTTAGAGCAGAAAAGCTTAGACTACTGAGCAAAAATTAGAGTTAAAAAAATCTACTGAATATACTAAAAAACGACACATATTAAAACGTGTTTAATAGTAATTACTAGCCTATAGCTAGCAACAAGATAGAAATAGAGATAAAGGAGAAGAGTAAAGACATATACGTTACTATAGTAGAAGCCTGTAAAACTTTTTTATAAAAGCTTTTTACCTGCTACTTCTTACTTTTAGGATTTCCACACTATACAGTACTACATATAAATAACTTATAAATAAATAACTTATATACAAACAATATAATGCTTAGACTATTTCTTTTCTCTTTTAACACAAAGACTAATAGCTTATATTGATTAAATTTAGATTTTACTAAGTTACTATACTCAAATCTTTAGTAGTAAACTATAAAGCTAGCGTTTACTATTATTAAGCAGCTACTTTAATTCGTTATAAAGGAGTTAGTAGTAATATTCCTCATAGTAGTTAAGTAAGTGTAATGGTTAGAATATAACTATACTTAAAAAATCTTTAATATATCTAGTAATATAAATATTAAGGTTATAACAAGGACTATAAAAGGCTAGTTTAGCTAGTATACTATATACACTACGTATATTAATAGTTAAAGTATAATAAAAGTATATTACTTTAGTAATCTCCTCTTGCGTAAATATAACTTTAGTAAAGAAACTTAGGAGTAGCTTAGCAAGAAGCAAAGACGTGCTAAGACAGCTATTAAACAGCTAAAACAAACTAATAAGTAAAAATACTTTATAAGTTGCTTTTAGAAATAAGAGAGCTATGTATAAATAGTAATGCTATTATTGTTTATTTACATTTAAGAATAGGCACTAAACGTCGTAACTGCAACACTACTAAGATAGCGACAGGACAATAGAAGTTGCAGTGAGTAGTAATTAGTTATTAGTTAAGATAGTTAGTTAGAGAGATATTGCACATTTTTATTTCTGTCTAAATATACAACACACTAATTGCGTGCTAGCAATGCTAAACAAGAGAGCGTAAGCCTAGATACCTGGCAATAGTACTTGCTTTACACTACAGAAGATAGTAAGAGATAGCTCTAAAATAATAACATGTGTATATTTTAAGCAATAATACCTGCAGGTCTCCTCGCAGATAAGAAGCAGCTTATAAGCATAATTGCCCGTGGAGAAGCTAATAATAAGCGAACTTAGCGGAACTAGCTATTACACAACCACCTGTGACATTAAGAAAATAAATAGATGTTTTATCCGGGAGTGCTAAGATTTGTGAGTGATTAAATTCTCTAGGTAACTAATATCCCGGTCGGCTACCGTGACTGTGCGCGTTTTGAGCTAGTTCGAGTTTTGAGCCACCTTACTAAAACCACCACCTACACAAATCGCGTCATAACTCCACTAACATAGATCTAATACAGGAAGTAATTAAAGCAATCAACTTACGAGCACTATACGTATCCCTCTTGTATTACAAAGTTACAAATTAGTTTAATGTTAATTAGTCTATGCTTGCTTAAAGACACTAGCGCCTAAACTAGCCTTACTAGCTCGCCTACTAACTTCTTTACCTACACTAAGAAATTAAGTTCTTATAGTATATTACTATGCTTACTAAACAACGTTCACTACCTACACAAGCAATAATACACAGCTTTGCCTTATTTTTAGCTAGTAGAGTAGTTTTAGAAAGCTAGGTCACTTATTTTATTTATTTATTTTTTAAGGTGTCAAAGGTGGTAGTTGATATTGTAGTCAAAATAGGGTTCTAAAAAATTAAAAAGTAGCTACCCTCTACCAATTAATTGCAAAAGTCAAAAAAAAATTGTGTATAGTTAACAAGATTTAAACAGTTAGTAGATTAGTTCTAGAAGGAAAGCTTAGACTACTAAGCAATAATTAGGTTTTAAAAATTTGCTAAAGTACTAAAAAACAATACTAGTGAAAACGTGTCTAATGGCAATTGCTAGCCTATAGCTAACAACAGGATTATAGTAAGATTGCAATAAGATTACAATATAATATAATAGAGAAGGAAAAAGACATATACGTACTACAGCAGGAGCCTATAATACTTTATAAAGCTACAGCTGCTGCTTTTTACTTACTACTTTTTACTTTTTAAATAGTACTGTATGTAAACAGTTGGCATAAAATATACTATAATAATGTATAACCTTTGTAATAAGCATTTCCTTAACTTTAACTTTTATTTGAAAATAAAAAGCTTTTCTATTGTCCGCCTAGCCCCTAAACTAATCTAGCTTAAGCTAATTATATAAATACTTAAATTCATTATGCATTTATAAACTTAGCCTCTTTAGAACTCTACAAGTATATTTTATATAAATAACCTTAGAATTTGCAATATTTCTATATATATAAAAAATATTAAGCCTTAACTTAGCTAGTTGAAAGAGGAATATAAAATCTATATACTATTTGCTAATACTAGTAAAGTACTTAAAATGCTTTGCTTTAGCATCTTTCTCTTCTAATTAATTGTGCATAGGCTAAGTAAAGAAGCTATTAACTAGTTAGGCTAGCTATTATATAACGTTAAAATAGTAATAGAGAAGAAAGAGGCGGAAAAAGAGGAGTAGGCGTTCTATTGTCGCAGAATTTGGATAGGTGGAAGATCTAAACTAGTAGTAATTAAAAGCCCTTTAATTACTACTTCTTTTAGGAATTCAGACTACAAAAGATCCTAATTCCTATAGTAAAACCTGCGATAAAAAAAGGTAAGTTATATATACTTTATTTTTCTATTTAGAGGCTTATTACTCAATATTTAAATTATAAAGTTAGCGTCTTTTTCTATATATCTAAGCACCTTACTAACTTCTATATAGGCTGGAAGTTTCAGCAGGATAACGCTAAGATTCATAAAACTCTAGAAGTTTTATCTTGGTTTTTTAGAAATAAGATATCACTTTTTAAGCATCCTGCCTATAGTCCTAATCTAAATCTTATAGAAGACGTGTGGGCTTCTTTAGCTAAAAGGCCTATTGCTTCTTTAGGTATAGGAAATAATAAGAGAAGTATAGCAGCCTTAAAGGCTGCTATAAAGGAGGAATGGGATCAATTACCTCAAAAGGCGATTAATAATTGTATTCTATCATTACCAAGGCGTAATTTGCAAGTAAAAGAAGCTAAAGGCTAGTACACTAAGTATTAGTACGCTATTGTAGTTGTTTATTAAGAAAAATCTTAAAAAACAAGCTCTCTATTATTACTTGACAGTAAATTTTACCATTACCTTTAAACCTATACCAGAATAAGATTAGCTTGTGATATCTATTATATGTAAATTATAGCGATTTCTATACATTCAAAAAAAAGTTATATTGTAATATATTCTTAAGTTTTTGAACATGTATTTTCACTGCGAAGATTGAGAGCAATCATGCTGACTAAGCAACTTACTAAGCAGCCTATCCTAAAGAAGAGGTTCTTGGCTTTCCAAATCACTATCAATCTCTAGTATAGCCCTTGTAGCTTTCGAAATATAAAGCTTTGAAAATAATAACTTTTTTGATTTCTTTTTTTTTGTCACCCCTCTGTAAGTATACTATTTTAAGCTAAGAGGTAGTAGAGGCTTTAGCAAAGCTTTTTTACCTCCTTATTATTAAAATCTTTTACCTCCCGGCGTATAATAAACTTAATTTTAAGCTAGTTATCTCTACGAAGAATAAAAGAAGAGCTTTTATTTAAACTAGAGGCTTTTTGCTAAAACTTTTAGAGAATAACCTTAGCATTTAGTAGGTTAATGCTAGTTGCTTTAAAAAAGCTTAGAATAGTCTTCTTTCTAAAAGCTGTACGCTAAGCCTTCTAAAAAAGCTTAAAAAAGTCCTCTTTTGCTAGAGAAAGAATTCTATAGCTCTAATAGAGAAAGTTTAACAACTTTTTTAAGCAAGCTAACGCTAGAAGCCTAAACATCTTAACGTTAAGTGGCTAAAGCCTATAGGTTAAATAAGAAGGATTTACAGTAACTAGAATCCTATAGTAATTATAATAATCTAGAAAATCTATAGTTATATAAGATAAATAGCAATTAATTATAAGTTATTAGTACTTAGTTTAAACGTAGCGTATAGTCTTTTTTTTTCAAATACTTTTTTAAGCTAAGCTAGGCCTATATTATTATTAGTTTATCTAAAAAGTAATAAGGTAACATAAACTAAGTACTTATTTAAATTATTTACTTCTATCTAGCTTAATTAGAGAGCTTTAGCAGTTAACTAAAAAATAAGAGATAAAAAAAGGTGTACTATCTAAATAAATGTAGGCTAGGACTATAATTTACTTCTCTAAGCTATCTTATAGGCCTAACATAACTTCTCTTATTTAATATTGCTTTTTACAAAAGATCCTTTTAAACCTGCTAAGAATTTTAAGTAAAAAGCCTTTTTTATCTATATTAAAAATGTAAAAAGGCTATATATTATATTCTTTTATTTTATTATGTAATAAGTTAAAGGTGTTCAACGGCGATTGCCAGCCTATGGCTGGCAACAAGATTGCGATGGAGATGGAGGAGGAGGGTAAGGACACATACGTTACCGATAAGTTAAAGTATAAGCTATACTTAGTTGCTAAATTAGCTATTTAACAATTACAATTTATAAAGGCCTGCTATTATAAGATAAGATAAACGCGTTCCTGCAAAGAAATCTAGAATCTTAGCTTTCTAACACCTCTCTACTAAGTAGAGATAACGTAAGATAGCGTATTATTAAACGCAAAAGTAGTATACGCCTCTTAGTAAGTAATTTAATATATTATATAAGCTTCTTTTCGCGTTAAGAGTAAAGGGAAAGGTAGGTAATTGTGCGCAGCTAGCTTTTAGCTTAGTGCCTTTAAATAAGCGTACAGTGGCTTATACTAAACTTTTTTACAACTTAGTAATAGCTAAAAGATGCGCCTAGTTCGCGCAATTTAATTTCTTTAATTGCTTCCTAGATTGGGTCTATATTGGTGGAGTTATGACGCGTTTTGTGTAGGTGGTTGTTGTGGTGGGGTGTATCGTTACGCGACCTGTTTCATTGCGCGCACAGACACCTTAGCTTACCGAGGTGGACGGCGTAACGCCCGGGACGGCGTAACGCCCGATCCGCCTATGCAACACTATTTCTTCAACAACGCGTAACACTACTAATATAAGCTTAATTAAGGCTGCGCTTGCAGCTATAGAATTGCTAAATTTAAAAGAAAAACCTATATATGCGCAGATTGCAAAAAAATATAGTATTAAGCCTATAACTCTTACTTATAGACATAAAAGTGCATTAACCTTACGCAGCCTTAAGGCTTAGAATTAATAAGCTCTTTACTTACAATAAAAGCTAGAGCTTTTATAGTATATTAAATAGCTTACTAAGTAAAGCTTTTTACTTATATAAGCTATAATATAAAATTTTGCTTTATAAATTATTAAAAAAAAGTTAAAATATACTAAGTTAATTACTTTGTTTACTAGTACTTTAATAAGCTTATTTTAAAATAAATAATAAGTATTAATAATAATTACTATAAAACTAATTTTAGAAAAAAGTATAGCTTAAAAAAAAAAAAGTACTATTTAAAATAGCTTATAAAAGTAAATAATACTCCTAGCTTACATTTATGCTAATAAATCTTACCTAGCGCCTACTTTTATATATTAATTAACTTTAGAATTAATATAGAATACTTAGTTATAAGCTTTTAATTTTAAAACTTATTAAGTTTAAATTACTTAATTACTCTTTAGCTAAATAAATAATAATATTAGTTTTATATAGCTTAAACAAGTATTTAATTATAATACTAAAGTAAAAGCTTAATTTTTTTATTAATTACTTATTTTAAATAGCTATAAATTTTACTTTACTATAAATTTTATTAAGTACTATAATTAAAACAAATTTTTTTTTATAGTTTATTTTTTTTATTTAACTTATATGCTATAGCTTTTTAATATTACTTTATTTAAGCCTCTTTTATTAGCTTACTAAGCTAAAATATTTAGA